>JALPVH010000437.1:0-35538 GCA_023242295.1 Diaporthe ilicicola | reverse complement strand
AAAAAATATCTTTATTTTATTATTTAATAGGTTATATAAGTTTCTAATATATTTCTATTTTTACTTAAAGGTTTTAATAAATTATATTAATTTAATAAGGTTATGCTATTAATCTTTTATATATTAAAAGAGTAAATATATATATAGGTTATACTTAAATATAGATAGTTATATTAAGTATTAGTTAAACTATTATAGTTATATTAAATATAATAAGTTTTATTAATTTTAATTAAATTAAAATAATATCGGTATTTTAATTAACGGTTATAAAATATTAAGCTATAATAAAAATTATCCGGTAAATAAAGCTAAAGATAAATTATTATTTATAGGGTTAAATAATAATAGTATATTTAATAATATAAAAGGTTTAAATAGTTTAAAAGGTTTAAGTAAATTTAATATATTTTTGATAATAAAGGGTAATTAAAGTTAATATAATAGTTTATTATAAACCTTATTTATCTTTAATTTAAAAAAAAGGGTAATATTATAAAGTTTATTTATATTTTAAAATAACTTATTCTCTATTTATACTAATTAATATAACTATAGTATTATAAATAAATTATTTTATTTTATATATATATCTTTTATATATAAAAAGATTTTTAATATTTATTAATAAGATATCGGTAATTTAATAAATATTTTCTATATTTATTAATTATAATTCTTCCGGTATATATAAAATAAGTTATTATTAAAAAGTGCTTATTAAATATAGCTTAAAAGTATATTAGCTAGATATATAATAAAGTATATTATTAGTTTATTTTTATTAGATAATATAAATTATAATTTAGTATTAATAAATCCTTTATATACTAAATTTAAAAAAGTAGTTTTAAATAAATCTTTAAATCTATAGCCTTTTATAAGGTTTAGGTTATTTTAATTTTTTAATATATTATTAGCTATATTTAATTAAATAAATATTATTCCTTAATATTTAAGTTAATATTTATATAATTTTCCCGTTTTTAAAATAAAATATTAAATAATAATAATACTTATTTAAGTTTATATTTTATTAAAAAATAGGTTTATAAGGTAATAATAAATTAATATAAGGGTAATAAAGTTTAATTTATTAAGTATTTAAAAATAATAATAGTTATATAAATCGATATAAAAATAATTTAATTAATATAAAAAGGTTTATATATTATTTTATTAAATATTAAATAGAAATAATAGTTATATCTTAATAATTAAATTAATAAAATAAAAGTTAATAATAATATATAGGTTAATAGTTTATTAATAGTTTATATAAAGGAAATATTAGTAGCTTATGTAATAATAGGTAAAGTTATTAATATATAATTATATAGCTATTTTTTTTAAATTTAAAGGTTTTAAGGTTTTAAGGAGATTTTTAAATATATATAATATATATCTTATAATATCTTTAATAAATATATAACCTTAGGTTATAAAAAAGGTTAAAAATTAGTTTAATTTTTATAAAAGTTATTTAAAAAGTTTAATTTTTAGAAAGGCTTATTATAATAACTTTTACTATATAGCGTATAGCTATATAACGGAATATACGGTATAGGGAATTATTATAAGGTATACCTTTTTTACCTTATAGATTTATAGTTTAATAATTACTAATTAGTATTAATAGGGCTTATAATATATATATATAGTAATAGTAAAATAGGTTAGATTTTAGGTTATTATTAATTAAAATTTATTATAGTAGGGGCTAGCTAGTAATAAACCTTAAGAGGCCTGTTATATTATGTGCTAGTCCTCTAATGTGATTGCCGATAATAGCTGTTGAATTAAGTTCCGTTAGCCTTTGCCTTAACTGTGCCGATTATTCGAAGCGCCTCTACCAGTACATTGAATTAGAATAACATCGTAAGGGAAGGGTTGCTGGAGCCGACCATTTCTGTCACTAACTGTTCACCGGATCTGCGAAGGATTTGTAGAGCAGTGGAGCATTCAGCCGCATATGCGGCCTGTATCCTCTACGGTCACCCAAGTGGCAGGACGCAGTTTATTTGTCACAGCCTGCCGTTGGTGTTACCTGCCATCCTGCATGGCGCTAATGCCAGTTGCTTAGGTATGATCAACACAATTCACTTTCCCCGTTCGTCGATCCCCTATACGCAGCTAACCGTTCTGCATCTTTATGGTCTCACAGCCAGGCAGACAGTTTCCTGCACTACTCAAACAGGGTGTAATGATCGCCGTTCCATGGCATTCTTTTCGGCCCCCTTAGTACCCGGCACGTCAGGCAGTCTGTTCTCTCGTGCCTCTGCTTATCTCAAGGCGGATGACTGATTAAGATGATCAAGGAAGGGGGGCGGGGGCCAGGGGCGGGTGATACTTCACTTGAGATCGACAGCTGCTCTTGTTAGCTTCTTAATCCCCCATATCTGTTGAGTAGCACAGCAGAAAACAAACTCCAAAAGAACTAGGCCTGTCAAATTTAGGGGACCGTGTTGTCCAACATCGCAGATTCCTGAGACCTCGCTCTCGTGCCTTTGAACGCCAACATCGAACTCGTTTCCAAGTTAATTTTCATCTTCCTGTGAAAAAGATGCAGCCATGGCTCTCAATAATTCGAACAGCACCCCTTTGGACTTCACAACCTTTCACAATGTCATCGATGGAAAACTCGTAGGCACAGCCAAGACGCGGCACACCATCAGCCCTTCCACTCTGGAACAAAACCCGCCACTTTCACTGAGTACTGCAGAAGACGTTGACAAGGCAGTGGCAGCAGCCCAGAAGGCAGCAAAGCAATGGGCTCAAGTCTCCTGGGACGAGCGAAAAAAGGCGGTCGAGGGCTTCATCGAGGCCTTGGAGTCGCACACGGAGGACTTTGTCCAGATGCTCAACAAGGAGCAAGGGAAACCGGTCAGTGGTCACCTTTTTTGCTTGCTGGATCCCAGTTTTGACATCCTGAACTAGCTCTTGTGGGCCCGACATGAGCTTGCTACCAGCTCGGCTTTCCTCAAGGGCTTCTGCGGTTTATCCCTTTCTGAGGAGGTCCTCGAGGACACGCCTGAAGGCAAGATTTCCACCCACTATACGCCTCTTGGTGTGGTTGTTGGCATTGTCCCTTGGAACTATCCCGTGTTTCTTGCCTGCGGAAAGATTGGCCCCGCCTTGCTTACCGGGAACGCTTTCATACTGATTCCTGAAGCCGTCCCCGTTCGCCCCGTACTGCTGCATGAAGCTGATCGAGCTTGGTACACGCTTCTTCCCCCCGGGCGTCCTCCAGGCTCTGAGTGGAGACAACGACCTTGGCCCTCATTTCACAGCACATCCCGACGTGGATATGATTAGCTTTACAGGTACGTCTCTCACAGAGAAAGCAGCCGACCGAAATGCGCGAGAACTAAGATGTTGATCATAGGTTCTGGTCCGGTCGGAAAGGCTATCGCCAAGTCCTGCAGCGCGACCCTCAAGCGAGTGACGCTCGAGCTAGGCGGCAATGATCCTGCTATTATATGCGCAGACGTCGATGTCGCGGCCACGGCGACCAAGGTCGCCCTGTTCTCGTTCTGCAACTCGGGCCAGATATGCATGGCCATCAAGCGTGTTTACGTCCACGAGTCTGTCTATGACGAGTTCCTGGCTGCGTTGGTGAAGCATGTGGAAACTCTCCCAGTCGGAGTGGACGAGACCTCATTCCTGGGACCTGTGGCAAACGAAGATAACTTCAACCGTCTCAAGGCTCTGCTAGGAGACATCGAAAAGACTAGGCTCAAGATCGCGGCCGGGGCCACCCAGCCACTGGCCGAAAAGAAGGGCTTCTATCTCCCAGCCACCGTCATCGATGACCCACCAGACGACTCGGTAATCGTGGAGCAGGAGCAATTTGGTAAGTATCTCAACCTATTGGATATTTATCAGGGTGTGCTGTGGTCAACTTTGCTGACATGTGCCAGGTCCCATACTTCCTCTGCTAAAGTGGTCGGATGAGTCCGATGTAATCCAGAGAGCTAACAAAACCGAGACTGGACTCGGTTCTTCCGTGTGGACTCGCAACGAGGAACAAGCCACACGTTTAAGAAAACAACTAAAGTCGGGAAATGTTTGGATCAACACACATGCTGAGGTTGTGCCCAACGTCCCCTTTGCAGGTCACAAGCAGAGCGGATTGGGCGTTGAATGGGGCGTAGAAGGAATGAAGTCCTACTGCAACTTGCAGGCCATTTACACTAGACCACACTGATGAGATCTCTGGATATTCATACTTTGCCGTTTACTCGCACGCGATCTTGAATTTGCGCTTCTCGATGAATAGAAATGGGTCTCGGCCAATGATTCATGCAAGCCAAAGTATGTGTTCTCTCGTTTTGCACATGTGGTACTGACTGCCACGTACTATCATGCTACAGTCAGAATCCAAACAGAATGCAACTAAACCCACGTATGTCTTGTTCAAAATTCCAAATTGCAGCACCACTGAGTGCACATGCTGGGATGTTTGACAAATACTCTCCCAGCCAGCCTGCATGGCATTGTGGAACCAGCATGCAGTGCGTCAGCCGAACATTGAATACTCCCCAAGCTCCAATAACGCACGGGAGTGTGTCTGCAGTCAATCAACCATGTCAGCAAATGGCCAGCTCAGATACGTAATGATCATCTCGCTGGCTTTCTCAGCTGGTCTCGGAAGTGCCGAGCTGGTGCGCTGATCGTCTCTGTTCAAATGTTGCTTAGGTTATTTGCGGAAGCATTCCCTACCCAGGACATTCTGCCCCGAGTATTTCTATTTTCCAGATAATAAGGACCAGAAATAGTCTGAATGTTATAACCGCGTCTACGCTTTTCTCTCTCGATATTGAGCGGCGATTATTCAGACGCAAACTGCTGCAAAGCCCGGCATTACTTATCATCCATGCCCGATCGAGGTCATCTGCAAGTATTCAACACGGATTTAATACTCCCGGGCTTCACCCTGCCTACTCGACAGTTGTGCGGCCGAGAAGATGCCACGGCCTCCTCGTCCGACCCCTGAGCAGGTTGCATACATGCAACAGCATGCGAGCGACAACGTCGGCCCCAGCCTCATCGCCTGTTCTGCGATATGTCCCATCTTTGCCACAATATTCATTGCTCTCCGCCTATGGTCCAGACGAATCAATCATGGCCGCTTGAGACTGGACGCCAGTGATTACCTGTCCGTCGCTGCCTGGGTGTGTTCACAATTGATCCAGGATGACTTATCCCGAGACTGACACGAGCAGATTCTATACATACCCTTCAATGTTGTCATCGGCCTCATCACTCGGTACGGCGCTGGTCGACACATTATTCTGGTGACTGATCCACGCGCGGTTCAAATTGTTAGTATTGCCCATCATCTCACTCCTTGCCACTGGACCCTAGGCGAAAAGATCAAAACTATCATTTCAAGCTGCTGGTGTCCTACCACTAATCACGTCAACTCCGAATAGTTAGTTATCTTGGATGAGAACCTCTATGCAATCATTTTGGCATTACTAAAGTTCAGCATTCTGAGCCTGTACCGGCAACTGTTTGGCAAAACGCGCTGGCTAAACATTTCCACATGGGTTGTTACCGCCCTGGTCGCCGAGTTGGCGCTGCAGGTAATCATAGCCACCAACCTGCAGTGCATCCCGATCGCGGCCACCTGGGACCCGGCGGTAGATGGCACTTGCATCAACTACGGGGTCGAGGCTCTCGTGGCCTACATTATCAACATATCCACCGACATCATCATCTTGTTGATGCCGATCCCAGTTGTTTGGAAACTTCAAGCCTCCACGTCAAAAAAGCGAAGGCTGCTTGCCGTCTTTGCTGCCGGTGGACTGTAAGATGCTGATGTCCAAGCACGCATTTCTTGATGCTAACCCGTCACTGTCAGCGCTTGTATCGTCAGCATGGTGAATCTTCACTTCATCACCAGGCTGGGCAGTACTGCAGATGCCAGCTGTGAGTGACGTCCTTAGCAAACGGCGGGTCTTGACACAGCAGAGTGACTAACTGATTGTGCTCCGCAATAATCAGGGGACAATGTGCCGCCTATTATCCTGAGTGACGTGGAGATCATGGCCGGGTTCCTCGCGACCTCGATCGCGACATATCGGCCGCTGTACCGCCGCGTCTTCAAGGGCATCGTACCGTCCGACTCGCGCAAGTACAAGCCCATTTACTCGGACGGATCGATTCCAAACAACTACGCCGCGGGGATATTCGCGGGTGGCAAGCAGGCAAATTACAGCACGAGCACATATAACTCATACGGCATTGTCGTCCCCGAACGGGCTGAGCTTGTCCGCACGGCACAGCCAGCGGAATCCTACGAGGGCAACACTGGCGGTCGCACCAGGGATCCTGTTTTGGTGTGAAATAACTGCGAGCGCTTGAAGATGATATACTTCATATGGCGGTAGTTTGACACGATGTGTATTTCTGGCCCCGATGCTGGGTACTTTCATACCACGTATCAACGTACACGACTTCCCACAGCATCGAACGATATTCTGGTTCATATCAAGAGAGACCGAGAGCTCGAGCCATGACAAATCATTGGTGCTCTACTCTGATGATCTAATCACCATGTTCGCAGGTTCAGTATCCGACGAAGACTCTCCACGTGGTATGCTGGGGCTAAGACGTGGTCCACGGTCTTTCCACACGAAATTGACGACCTAGGTAGTGATACCTTAGGTTGGAGGAGTATGAAACATGACAAATTTTTCATTCCTATTCTAGAGGTATCTATCCTATAGTGGATTTTGGATATTGTGACAGTCTATGATGGCATCAAGGCAATTGATATTCAACCAAAGTGGCTCCTTTGGATTGCCAGTGAGTGTGTCGTATTTAGAAGACAAACGTGTGGTACTGTTACAGAACGAGATGAAAACGGAGATTCGCACACCCTAAATCGGAGGGTACACACCCAATATACCCCCAGTGCACAGAAATTTACGCTCACCGCCCAATTTGTATACATAATATTAATTTAACTACATCGCCGCCGTAGGCCTTATCGCCGCTGTGGGCCTCATCGCCGCCGTGGGCCTCATCGCCGCCGTGGGCCTCATCGCCGCCGTGGGCCTCATCGCCGCCGTGGGCCTCATCGCCGCCGTGGGCCTCATCGCCGCCGTGGGCCTCATCGCCGCCGTGGGGCTAACCGCCGCCGTAGTGCCGTAGACCTCCTCGCTGCCGTAGACCTCCTCGCTGCCATGGACCTCCTCGCTGCCATGGACCTCCCTAACCCGAGATTTAAGCGATGTTTTCGAAGCCGAATTAATTGATTCTAATAAAAAAATTAATCTATACAACAAAGTGCTGGTGTAGGGTCGTTAAGTGGCGATGGTGCGGTTTGATAAAAGCACCAGGCTGGCGAAGGGCGAGGTGGAATGGCGTGGTTTGATTGGCTGAGGCTGCTGTGAAAAGTGGGGCGATGGTACAATGGGTGTGTACCCTCCGATTTAGGGTGTGCGAATCTCTGTATTCAACGAGATAGCCTATTGCGCCATAACACCTTACAAAAGAAGGACGTTGTAATGCCGAGAGCATTACCGTAGCTATCACTTATATACGTACCGTGACAGGTAGCTTCTGCCACTTTTACTTTGGCGCTTGTTACTGTCTTTGGGTGTTTACTGAAATACGTTGCCGATAGTATGACGACGAGTGGGGACTCAGAATTGAGACGCTACAAGAGCACGAACAACGATGACAAGATTTGAGCAACTTGCCTGACCGAATTCTGTAGCCAAGTCTACTCTTGACCGCAGAGTAGCAATTTATTCCACGGAGAAGAATTAATTCAATTCGACTGAACTTGCTAGTGGATAGAATTGATTTGATCTAAGCGGAAAATGAGAAAGGATGGGCACATCTTCAGGCGAAAAGGATCACGCATGAAATTATATACTAGCATAGCTATTTGTTCTAGCGGCTGAGGAGGCTGATTGAGTGCCCCCGTATCGAAGTCTATACTGTTTGTCTCTCTCCTGGATCGACGATTCGCTATGATTTTGAGCCCAATTACCAGTACTATGCTAACTCAACTCTACGGGTGAAGCTTGCTGTACGCGTGGTGCATCCATTTGGCGCCCGTCCATTTCATGAGAATCCTGCAACCTCATATGGGAACTCATCTCCGAGACTGTACTGTTTCCTTGGAGCTCCAGGCGGCTTTTTGGCTCCGGGTCGCCCGCTCTGCCGTCCCGGAAGTGGTCGGCATTCGGCCTGTGGTCCGGCGACGCCGCCTTCGATATCTTCCTCCTCGTCCGCCAGAACCAAAAGGCGGCGGCGGCCAGTATGACGACGCCCAGTCCCACGCCGACCCCGATACCTGCCGAGGCACCTGTCGACAGGCCCTGACCTCCCGACGAGCTCGTTCCCTGGCCGCTCGAAGTCGCCGTCGCGTCAGAGGAGGAAGAGGACGTTGTTGTCGAGATATCGGAGCTTTGGTACATGAGTTGCAGCAACGGTGCAATGGCGGTGAACGTTGATATCGTCGCTGCGGATGAGTCCTCAGTAGTCGTATATGGGATCGAGAGAGTGGCGGGGTCAACGGCTTCGCCGTCGGAACATTGCATTGTCGGCACTGTAGATGAGGAGATGAACAGGGCGCATTTTTGCTTGCCGTAGCAGAAGAATCCCCTGCGAAACTCGCCACAACTCATCAGCCTACAGTCGGCCAAGAAAGCTTTTCGGGGAGGAAAAGAAGGCAACAGGGAGAGGCCGAGCAGCTAGGCAGGTAGTACTAACGAGGGACAGCAGCCGATGGCAGTCTCAGAAGGCCCCGGAGGAAAGTAGAACTGGAAACCCCCACTGTTCTTGGATCCGTCGTAGGAGCATACAGGCACCTTCCCGCTAGGACAGAGTGTCGCGGGGGAGTATATTCCCCACGTCGAAAGGGCGCCCGATAGCGAAGCGGCTGCTTCAGTACGCGGCGGCCAGCAAGAAGGATTGCCACCGAGGCGGATGTCGCCAACGCAAGATTGGTCTTGCCATAACTCGCTGCTGCTGGAGACTAAGCCAGTGGTGCAAGAGGCTGGTGGTGCCCATGCTGTTGTCAACGGGCCCAGGGTGTTTGTAAAGGATGGTATTGTGGTGGTCATGATCGAATCGGGTGTTTATCGACCGGAATCGGCTGAAGGTGCCGAGATGTATCTCTTTGTATTGGGAGTCTCATCGGCAACATGAAGCCTCCCTTCTGGTCTTTTTTCCGGGTGTTTTCCGGGTGTTTTTTCTTTTTTTTTTCTTGGCGACGACTTATTCCCTTGGGTACGAAAGCACGTCGAAGAAAGTTAGTCACAGATTCTGATCATATTCCGCCGTCTGTCGGAAAGGACATCCTCTGAAAGTTGCGAGAGCGAGTGGAAAGGGGGCGGGCGGTGGTAGAGTGTGATTTCCGTAAGCCTGCAGAAGTGGGGAAGACACGCCTATATCTTACATCAACATACGAGCTCAGCATGTGATGAGGCCTCCCTAAAAGACCTGTGTAAATCCAATGATAGCTTTTGCAGTCGTATGCGACCTTCGATTGGAGCTGGGGCCAGTGGGGACCGTCAGCTCTACCGGCAGGGAGTGAATCGTCTAATGCACGAAGGCGGGAGCTGAGGCACTATTTCACGCTGATTCGCCACCGTGCGAGCTGGGTGCAAGGGACATCTACCAAACAGGGGGACTTCAGTCCCATTCACCACTAGTCTACTTGTCATCCAACAGTCGGAGATCATTCATCTTGCATGCATCGCTCCAGGAGAAATATATAGAGTGGTGGGAATGGTCCCGTGAAACTTATGTATTTCACACGCATTTGATGCATTGTGGGGAGAGGAACTTTCACGATTACCACAAATTGACAAACAGGATAAAAGTGAGAAGTGTGAATTTTCTTGATAATAATGTTTCTATTACATTCCTCGGGCTAATTTATTCTATTCATGGTTGCTTAGAAGAGATAGCGTCGGCAAGGTGACACCTTGAAGCGGGTTCGACAGGGGTCTAGTCCGGATGACGCTGAAAATAAGACGACAGAACAAAAGACGCCGAGTTAGACAAACAGAATAAAGGAACGGGGGGTGGGGCGAACAAATCAGTCGCTGCAATTATAACGACCTTCGAAGCGTACACACTATTGTATACAGTCTTCATTCCATACAGCACAGTCGCAAACTCTGGACATCTTATAATCGAGAAAATGCACACCTTAACTTATTCCTCTAACCCCGCATCTCAATCTGGGCTTCAAGTCCCGGTAATTCTAGTGCTGATTCAGTCGTCAGCAGCTCAAGAGGCTGTGGGGTGTGTTGCTGGCCTGGTGCACAATCCGACTCTTGGCGTTGGCCACCAACGTCGGTACCTCTTATCCCCTTTTTCCTGATGGACCAAAAGATTCCAATTGCTGTACCGGCAAGCCCAGGAGCAATGGCAACGGCAATGCCGGCGATGGCGCCAACAGAGATGCTCCTTTCCTTGTCAATACTTGTTGACGTTAATGCCGAGCTATGGCTAGTTGACGTTGGAGTCGCAGTGGTCAAATCCTCAATTTGTCAGTTGATTTGTATTCTACAAGTTCACGGTGAGTCATCGATATTTTGAGAGAGAGATATTCAATGATGGCTGAGTGGGTAATGAGATCGCAACGAGACTATTTTCTGGGTTCACACACAAAGGAGCAAAGACTGATAAAGTATCGACGGTAGAGGTAGATGGCACCGACTCCGTGGTGATAGTTGATGTAAATGGTAACACTTCCGAGGATGAATAAGACGCGACTCCATCCGTGGTAGCCACATAAGGGATTACTTCTATAGTTGTTGAGGTCGCCAACATCAGACATGTCTGCACCAACCCAGACGTGACGCTCTCTGATATCGCAAGGAAATAAAAGCAGTCGTATCAATGTTTTGCCCCCAATGGTGAGAAGTAGATCCGGCTTGCAACACTTCACTATTGCCAGTGGTATTGGTTCACCATTGTATTCACACCATACATAGCTCGACAGGAGCTGTAGCTTCAAAGACCTTGACTCTTACTTCGTCCAGAGTAGGGGTTCTCGAGGTGGTCCCAGGGTCTTCAGCTCCCCGCAAGAAGCTCGGAAGGCCGCATCATTCATCCGATCGATGGCATGATCAGGAAACTCGTCCCCTTCACTTATCCATAGCAGAACATGCGAAGCCTGTCGGAAGATTCTCCCCATGAGAGAAACCTGCCGGGCTCGCTCCTCGAGGTCGGCTTGGTTGATACAGATCGCATCGATCCACAGCGGTAAGGAATGGAGCTGGACAGAGTCTAACTGTTTCAATGCTGTGGCCAGACTTGATGAAACTGGAATCACATGGTCGTCGATGTTGATACGGCCCTTGCCAGTGTCGTCACCCCAGACATACGAGAGAGCATGGAACGCAGGCTCGTCATTCAGTGAGACAGTCGTCAGGCTGCATCTTAGTTCCTCATCCCGAGAGCCTTGGTGAAGTGTTATCAGTCGAATTTCTGGGACGGTTGCGTCCAAAGCTTGGTAGATGGACTGGTCGGTCTGTGTGGAATCCATCGTGAATCGGCGAGACTCAAGAGACATCCAAGGGTCTTCCTTGTTTGAATCCGAGTGGTTTGTTCCTCACCTTTAAAGTAATAAGGGCGAAAACCACTCTGATGGCTCTGACACGTTGCGCTGCACAATTACATCAGCGGCTTTGATCCATGGCGCCAATGTGTAATTTCCGGTGACAGAATGATCCATGTACGTGAGCACGTGACCTTGGAGCAGGACCTGTACCCCGGGGGGAAGTCGGGGCCGATCTAGCCTACCGTACCGGGGCTCCTTGGCATCCTATAAGCCTTGCGCAGGCACGCAACAATTGCGTCGTTTTAAAGCCTTGCTTAGTACACAACGGTTGCGTAGTACGCAACCCTTACCGGTTTTTTAAGAATTCCGCAGATACGGCGGTATAAGTTTACGAGAACTATAAAGAGGTAATTATAAAAAAGCAGCTGCCTATTACGGGCAGGAGGGCAGTAAAGGAATAACTTAAACTTAAAGGTCCTTATAGAAAGAAGCCTAGAAGCCTTTAAATAAGCGCTTAACTTTTTTTATTAAACCTTATATAGTAAAGTTTTCTAAAATTAAATTCTTTTTCGGCTATACTTTACCCCGAAGTAAATCGATAACTTTTAAAAAAAAACTGTTATATAACTTTTATACCAAAAATTAGCTATCTGTTACGTAGAGTAATAACTGTTGCGCACCTCGTAACCGTTGCGCAGGTGCGCAACGCTTTTACATAAGTTTGCCCTGGGTCCCGCTACGGTATATTCATTAACGACATGTCGTGAGAAAGCACCGCGTACCTGCGTGGGTGCACATCACTTTTCAAGGTTTGGGTGGAGAAGCGGGGGATGGAACTCGCAACTATGATCAAAAGTTGGTAACGTTGCGTTGCAGTCGCTTAATAGGCTCAATCGCGTCGAGCCCCCGGAACACCCCCTCAGATCCGCTGTATTTCGGGGGAGACTTATCGCGAGCGGCTATATTGGGAAATAACACGATGACCTTGGCGCGACTCGCGGGCCGCTGGTCATCAATATTAAGCTGAAGGAGGCCCGCTGGGCTTCAGGATAGTAGTCGAGGATGGATGACCACCGCGAGCGATTGCCTCAAGTGGTGTGTCGGTCTCTCAACTCACATCGCCTGCCATGCATTCCGTTCTCCGAGCCGCGAGCAACGCCGGCGGGCTGCTCGTGGCATCGCTTGTGCTGCCGCCATGCTACAACCCAGTCGGTGCTCACCCCGCCGAGACAAATATCAGAGCTCCTGTCACATCGAGGGCTCAGGCCACAGCAGCTCGTGAGCGCACCAGCATAAACAGCGCGTGGAGGTTCCAGCGGTTCGAAGAGAATCCCGACGGGCTGTCCTATAATGACACGCTCAAGCCATGGATCCTCCCACAAGCGAATGACTTTATTGTGGATGGTAGCCAACACGCGTACCCAACAGACAGCACAGCCCCAGGCGCGGATGTCATCTACGTCCAGTCCTCGTTCGACGACTCGTCATGGGAGCAGCTCAACCTGCCGCACGACTGGGCCATCAAAGGCCCCTTCCTCGCCGACGGCATCGGCGGCGGCATGGGTCGTCTGCCGTCGAACGGGATTGGGTGGTACCGCCGCAAGTTGACCTTTACCGAGGCCGACGTGAACAGCAACAAGTCCATCTTCCTGGACATTGACGGCGCGCAGTCGCACGCGGCCGTGTGGCTCAACGGGAACCTGGTCGGTGGCTGGCCGTACGGGTACGCCTCGTTCCGGGTCGATTTGACTGCTCACGCCAAGGCCGGGGGAGACAACCTGTTGGCTGTTCGCCTGGAGAACCAGAAGGATTCGTCTCGTTGGTACCCTGGTGCCGGTATCTACCGCAACGTGTGGATTGTGAAGACCTCGAAGGTGCACGTCGCGCAGTCTGGGACCAAGATCAGGACACCGAGCGTGTCGGCCGACTCGGCGACGGTGAACCTGGTTGTTGAGGTCGAGAACAAGCTGGACGATGCCCAGACTGTTGATGTCGCGACTGAAGTTCATCTTCTGGGGTCGGATGAAGTGGTGGCCACCTTCGCCAAGACATCGGTAGACGTGGCTGCTCAAGCCAAGGCATCTGTCAATGGTTCCGTTACTATCACGAATCCTCAGCTCTGGGGTGTGCTTCCTTCCGGGACGCCCAACCAGTACATTGCCGTGACGACCGTGTCGTCGGGAGACTCGGTCCTCGACACATACGAGTCGAAGTTCGGTGTTCGCTCTCTGGAATACACCTCAAACGGACTCTTGGTCAACGGCGAGCGTGTTTATGTTCAGGGAACAAACAACCACCACGATCTCGGAAGCATCGGCGCTGCATTCAACCACCGCGCTGCACAGCGCCAGCTCGAGTACCTGCGTGAGCTGGGCTCCAACGCCCTCCGCATGTCGCACAACCCTCCTGCGCCCGAGCTTCTCGACCTGGCCGACGAGTTTGGCTTCCTGGTATTCAACGAGGCCTTCGATGTCTGGAACAACGCAAAGGTGGACAACGACTACCACCTCCTTTTCCCCGACTGGCACGAGCCAGATCTCCGCTCCTTCATCAGGCGCGACATCAACCACCCCTCCGTCATGGTCTGGAGCATCGGCAACGAGATCCCGGAGCAGTTCTCAGCGGCGGGCGGCCCCACGGGCCAGGTCCTCAAGAACATTGTCTACTCGGAAGACGGCACGCGGCCCATCACCTCTGCGCTGAACGGGGCCCAGCCGGGCTCGGCCCTGGCCGACGTCCTCGACGTCGAGAGCCTCAACTACCAGGGCGAGGGCGACGGCGACAGCTACGACGGCAGCTTCCCGCGCTTCCACGCCACCTACCCGGACAAGCTCCTCTGGACGAGCGAGAGCGCGTCGGCGCTCAGCTCGCGCGAAACCTACATCTTCCCCGTGGTGGGCAACCAGTCGGCCATTGTGGTTGACGGCTCGGGGGGCAACAGCTCGGCGCAGCACGTCAGCGCGTACGAGCTGTACGGGCCCTCGTGGGGCTCGTCGGCCGACAAGGTCTTTGCGCAGCAGGACCGGTACCAGCCGTTTGCCGGCGGCGAGTTCGTGTGGACCGGGTGGGACTACATCGGCGAGCCGACGCCGTACGACGGGGGCCAGTTCACGGCGCGCAGCTCGTATTTCGGGATTATCGACCTCGCCGGCTTCAAGAAGGACCGCTGGTGGCTGTATCAGTCGCGCTGGGCGCCCGAGGTGCGCAGCGCCCACATACTGCCGCACTGGAACTGGGCGGGCCAGCGCGACGGCATGGTCACGCCCGTGCACGTCTTCTCGTCCGCCGACGAGGCCGAGCTTTTTGTAAATGGCAAGTCGGCGGGCAGGATCGCCAAGGGCAAGAGCGAGTACCGGTTCCGGTGGGACAATGTCACCTACTCCCCCGGGAGCCTGAGGGCTGTGACCTACAAGGGCGGCAAGGTCTGGGCCGAGGAGGAGGTCAGGACAGTGGGCGCCGCGGCGTCTCTTAACATCACTGCCGACCGGACGGCTATTACTGGCGATGGCTACGACCTGTCGTATGTCTCTATCGCGGTGGTCGACGCCAACGGCGACAGGGTGCCGGATGCTGCCAACGAGATCACGTTCTCCGTGGAAGGTTCTGGTGAGATTGTGTCCACGGACAATGGGGACCCGACCGACTTGACTGTCTTCCCAAGCCGGGTACGCAAGGCGTTCAATGGATATGCCTTGGCTATCGTGAAGGCAAGTGGAGCTGGAAAGATCACGGTCAAGGCAAGTGCAGATGGGCTTACTGGTGCCGAGGTCACTGTCACGGCCTCTTAATTGGCCCTTGTACAAGTAAACCTTAATGTTCTAGTGTATGAACTGAAGTGTATCGAGAAAACACATACGAGGCCACATTCAGGCCTAAGAATAATAAAGTAAAGTGGAAAGACTTTGCAACAAGTAACAGAGGAATATAGGTGTAGTTCAACCGTGTTGATGCATAGAATCCACCATGTCGAGTTGGGGTTTCCAATTTCCCCTTTCTTATACTTCAAGGCACTTGTATTTCCAAATGCAGACAGATTCCTAAATTCTAATGCCACGACATGGATTCGATTCAAGCACTGGGTCCTGGAGACACAGCCACGAGTCCGTCCCCAGAATGGAACGGCAAACACAGAAACTGGGATCCTGACTCATTCATTCCAAGAGATCCTCATCAGCCTACTCATTTTCATAAAGTGTCAAATCCGCCGAGACATTCGGGACGAGCCGACTGACTTTATTGTCCCTTGCCCCGAGGATCGTCCCGCCTCCTTTCCACCTCGGCCCTCCCGCCCCAAGGCTCTTTATTGAGCCGAGGTTTTTCAGCCAGCTGCGGATGGCTGCCTCCGGACAACACGAAATCAAGAACACCGTACGCCTTTCCGCACGGGCTGCTGTGTGGGAATCTCGGCCCCTCCATTGAGATCTTCATTCTGGCTCCGCTATGCACCACCGCCCAAATAGCTGGCATTTGGCGGATGGATATCGTGGAAAAGCACCCCTGAACATGCACAAATGCTCTTGATCTAGCCGAACGTCAATTCCTTCCGAATTGAACGAGTCCATGAAACCAGTCCAAGAAGATAATGTTTTAGAAGGAGAAAAGGGAACACAACCGCCCAAGCGCGCGAGCTGCCACCGTCGGGGGTTGACCGCAACGAGTGGAGAATCACAAAGTCAGCCAGCCAACGATGCTGACCCGCCGTGGAGCATTCCGCCAGCGAGGCATGGACCTCCCCAAGATCCAGACAAGTAAGCCCGATCTGCACACCTCAGAGAGAACCCAACCTGGAGCAAAAACAAGTTGTCACCGCTGACAAGCCCTCCGCCTAACCAGACATCACCGCCGTCGAGGTCACCAGAACAGCAGCGACAACGACAACCCCGGCCTACGACTGCGACGCGGACCTGGCTCGGTTCATCCAGGTCGACGACAGCTGCCTGGACTTCCTGGCGCCGACGAGCGGCGGGTCGGGCTCGACCGCCACCCCCGAGAGCGCGGGCAGCACGCCGCAGGCCGGCGGCGGCGGCGGCGGCGAGGTGCCGTGGCCCCGGCCGATGGACCGCGACATTCACGGGCGCAGCAACCTCAAGCACACGGCGCCGCAGTGGGCGATCCGCGTGCGGTGGGTGCTCAGCATGGACTTTGACGAGCAGGACCCGTCCGGCTGGGGCGGGGCGGAGAACACGGCGTTGTGCCAGCTGGGGCGGAAGCCGTCGGTGGTGGACACGAGGCATGCATACGGGCGCAAGATACGGGGCGGCCGGGGGCGGCGGCGGCCGTCGGATTTCAGCCTGAGGGGGCCGCCCCGGGTGCCGGGGGGCCTGCAGGTCCGTTATGAGGATATCCCACTCGAGCTGGTTATCTGTTCTGAGGAAGAGGATAGCTTGTACACCTGCAGTAATTGACTACATGACCAAATGATACCCAATGCGAACTTTTTGTTGATGCCCCGGTTCAATTTGAAGATGCCCAGATGATGATGATAACACCCATACCCAGCCATGACAATACAAGACACACAAGAGATGCTTGCGAGAGACAAATCACCATAATTCACAAGTAGGCTCCTTGACGGGGCACTTGAAGGCCTCGCGGAACTCCCGAGAGTTGGCAGTCGTACCCTTGAAATGGAGTTAGCTGAATTCATTCCCAACTACGAGTGAGGATGCGGGTTGAATCACCTGGATTCTGTAAGAGGCAGGGCTGTGAGGGTCCGTGTAGATCCTCCTGATGGCCTCCTCCTCTCTCGTCTTCCCACACCAGGTCAGCCCGTACGCGAGGAAGAATATCTGCTCCTTTGAGAAGTACTCCAGGCCGGGGAGGATGAGATCGGCCTTCTCGTCGTCTCGGCGTCGCCAAGACTGGAACGCCGCGGTAAGACCACCAGCATCCGCGATGTTCTCACCGAGGGTGAGCTTCCCGTTGATGGGGAGATCCCCGTCCTTGGTCGGGATGGTATAGTTGTGGTATTGGTCCACGAAGCAGTCCGTCTTGTGCTTGAAGGCCTCGATGGTCGACTCGTCCCACCAGTCGCTGTAGTTGCCGTTCTGGTCGTAGTTCCTGCCAGACGAGTCGAAAGCGTGTGACAGCTCGTGACCTGCCACCGCGCCGAAAGCTCCGTACGACAGGTACTTCGGAAGGGACGGGTCGTAGAAGACTGGTGCTTGCATGATGCCGGCGGGGAAGACAATCTCGTTGCCGGGCGGGTTGTAGTATGCGTTCACCGTCGAGGCGGACATTCCCCACTCGGCCTTGTCCACCGGCTTGTCGACTTGCGCCCACTCGCGCTTGATGTCGTCTCTTGTGGACGAGAGACGGTTGGCAAAGAAAGAGTCAACGGACACATTGACGCTGCTGTAGTACTTCTGAAGCTCCTCCGCGTTGGTGACATCCGGGCTCTTGGTGGGATACCCAATCTTTTGTCGGATGAGATTGACTTTATCGATTGCGAACTCGCGCACCTTCTCGGTCATCCATTCGGAGTGGTTGAGCTTGACGATGAAAGAGTCCTTGATGTCATAGATGATCTGATCACCAAGCTCTTTCGCCTCTTTAGAGAAAGCTCGTTCGATGAAGAAGCGGCTGAGAATCCAGGCTAGGTCATTGTACATAGTCAGTAAGAAGTCCACCGAGACCAGTACTGAAACACTCACGTAGATCGCTGTCCACGACACTGATGCACGTCCTCCACCTTTCCGCCTTGACATCTGGTTCCTTGCCCTGGAGCTTGTTGTTGAACCTCCGGAGAGGCTCGACGCTGTCACTTTCAACGGATCCGCCCCAGGTTTGCACGACCTTCCAAGCAAGATACGCATGGATGACCTCGCGGCTCTCAGACTTCAGGATCTTTGCAAGAGACTTCAAATATTCTGGAGATGCCACGATGATCTTGGAAGGCTTGTAATCACCAGCGAACATACGAATGATGTTCTTGACCGAGATCTCGGGGTTGTAAGACTCGGCTTCGTCCAAGGTGCGAGGGTTGTAGACTTTGGTGATGTCAGACAGGTCCTCAGGATCCGGCGATGCAGCAGCCATGCTGTATTCGAGATCAACCAGGCTGTCGACGAGCTTCTTGTTCAGGGTCGAAGGCATGTCTGGACTGTCGAATGTCGAGAGCACGTTGTGCTTGGGCGAGGCTTCCTTGCGCAAAGCCTCGAGAACGGTGCCGATGGTGTCTTTGTATGCGGTGGCGATATCACTGCGGTTGTAGTACTGCTTCGAAGGGAGACCGAAAGACCATGGGGGGCTCAGGGAGATGACGTTGGCATCGGGATCCTTGTCGTCGGCACCGACACCAATGGAGATGGGCCCTCTGATCCCATTGCCCATCAGATACTCCACGGCGTCAGTAAGAGAAGTGTCTTTCTTTCCCTTTGGCTTCTTCACGGGATAGATGTCGCCGAGCCCGGTGAGGAGGTCGAGCAGAGGCTTGGAACTGATCGACTTCAGCAGAGTCTCGTTCAAGCAGGCGTTGTATCCATCGTGCAACTTTTGATAGATTTCCTGGTCAGGTGAAGATGCAGTCCAGAACAATGAGGTGTGGGCAGGCTCTGGTGATTCCAGGATGCGCTTGAGAAGGAGCTGACCCTCCTCGCTCATGATCTGGAGACTGCCAACGCCGGTTTGGTCTTCCCGGATCTCGTGGACGGCATCGAAACCCTCACAAACATACGTTCGGAAGTCATCACAGGGATCCAGTTCCTTGTATCTGATTTCCTCGTCAGTACGCACATTGTAGTATGCTTGAGGCTCCCCTGGAGACATGCCCACCTTGATGAGATACTGCGGATGAGGGTTGAAGCGGCGAGCACGCATCCGGCTGAGGTGCAAATGTCAGTCCCCTCGCCCGGGGTTGGCTCGGATGGTGGCTTGTCTTCGTCGCCGCCTGATGTCTGAATGAAAGCTGTTGCAAGGAACAAGATGACGAATACAGCAAGCAGTATGGTCAGGACAAGGTTGACGGTGTGGTCAGAGATCCAGCTCTTTACGCGCTGCCAAGTCGAGGTGTTGTTAGCGCCTCCGCTCTCTTCCGCACCGTCGGGTCCTCGTAAAAGAGGCGTGCTCTCGTGAGCGTTGTTGTTATTCGACATCTTTGCATACACAAATGATGCCCAATGGTTGTTGAAGATGAAGGAAGAGGGTGTAGGCCGAGAGGTGGTTGACCTGACGGGATATACGTGGTAGGCGCCATGTGATAAAGTGGAGCTGCCTGAAACGAGTGTGGGCTTGTCATGGGCCAGCATCATGATTACATAATGCACATGCCAATGTGGCTGGGAAGTATCTATCAAGGTTTAGAGGTAGTCTGGTCTAGTCTACTACCATGGAGGCGTGCTGTGTATGTGCACGGGCCCCTCAAGCTAAGAACGTAGACATTTGATTGAATTGCAAGATCGAGCATGAATACAGCTGCATGTACTCGAAAGTGTAAACGAGTTGGCGTATTTAACAGGTCAGTGGCCCACACGACTTGTTCCCACATTCAGAACATGCCAGCCAAAATTGACACCATGCATGCATTTCTGGTGAACTTCTTCTTCGGCGTTGTGGCCGCGTATGGAGCCGAGGACTCTGAATCATTCACCTTCTCACGAGACTCTCACAACCCGGATGATGTGATCTACCGCGATGTCTCAATCATCGGAGGTGGTTACGCTGGAACTTAAAGCTCTGTACGGTTGATTGATCACAATCTCACTGTCGCAGTCATAGAGCCCAAGGCCCAGCTAGGCGGCCACGCAGAGACTCATGTCGATCTCAGTGGGTGGACCGTTGACATCGGGGTCGTGGTGTTTGAGCCACTCCAGCTCACTACCGATTACTTCGCCCGCTTTGGAATCCCACTCGTACCTCTCTCAACCGTCCCATTCAGCCCTGCTGAATCTATCAACTTTGACACCGGAGAGACGGTGGACTGGGAGCCTCCTAGCCAAGAGGAAATCGGGCTCGCATTTGCAGCTTACGGCGAGCAATTGAGCAAACACCCGGACGTAGTAACGGGATACGACCTCAATTACCCAGTCGACGAAGACACGCACTATATTAACTGATTCTGAGTGTCATGCGAGCATGACTTCTGCAGAACCACGCGCTCCTCAGCCCTCGCCCACTTCCGGAAGCTCTCAGTGATCTTCGTCCTGCCCCTCAAGTTCGCAGATGTGGTGTTCCTGCTCGGGACACCATCCAGCGACAGCGACAGCTGGGCAGCCAGTCTCCCTGCGGCCTTGGTGTTGACGGTGATGGCATCGAAGTCAATGTTGGTGGTGGTGTCGCAGGCGAGATGGTAGCAAGGGTCTGTGGGAGCACCGGCGCCGGTGAAAATACCGCTGGACGGGATGCCGAGTTCCAGGAAGCCGACGTAGTCAGAGCCGGTTCCAAATGATCTATATCGAGTCAGTCTTCACTCATTTTAAACGTTTGGCTGTTGATTGTCGGCATCTGGACTTCGACAGGTACAGTAGTACTTACCCAAAATACGCGTCTTTGCCCTGAGCCGTGAGATATTCCAGCAGATCATCCGCCGGTCCACCACTGTTCTCACTTTGATAGATAGCAAACACCGGGAATGGCGACCCTATCATATCATAGTTGAAGTAGTACTTGATCTTGTTGACCTCCTCAGCGGGCAGGTTCCGCGTGTAGTAGAGACTGCCGACCAGACCGCTCTCCTCGGCTCCCCACCACGCGAACCGGATCTTATTCTTGAGCCCGGTGTACTTCCTAATACTGTTGATGATGGCCAACAGCCCTGAAGTCCCACTCCCGTCGTCGTTCACGCCAGGTCCAGCCTGCACGCTGTCGAGATGTGCACCGAGGACAACCACGCTGTTGGGGTCGCCCTCGGTGGTCTCGCTGAACACATTCCACGTCTCGCGGGTGTCGAAAATCGAGTCAACCAGGAGCGTGACGATGACCTCCTCCCCAGCCGCCAGCCGCCCCTGCCAGGCCTGTGCAGCCTCCAGGGGAATCAAGCCGGCAGGGACGAGCAGCCCGATGTTCTCGGCCCCAAGCGTAGCCGACGAGAAGTTGGTTCCAGGCCGCGGCTGGTAGACAAGCGCGCCCACGGCGCCGGCCGTCTTCGCCAGTTTCAGTTTGTCGGCGACGGCGCAGACGCCGCGCTTGACGAGTGCGATCTTGCCCGCGGCGTCGACGCCCTCCCACTGGTCCGCAAAGCAGCCCGAGCCTCGCGCGTCGTCGACGGGCGTGTCGACCAGGGCGGCCGTGACGCCGTCCGGGACGGGCGTGGCGGCGTTGTACAGCAGCGTGAGCACGTAGACGTCCTCGCCGTCCGGGCCCGTGACGCTGATCTCTCGGGTCTGCTCGAAGGTGTGGTTGAGGGGCTGCACCCACGTTTCCAGCTTGGAGGTCTCGTTGGTGAGGGCGTCTTGGTAGCCGACCCTCTCGAGGACGTAATCCACGCTGGCCTTGAAGCCGGGGAGGCCAAAAGCTCTGTTGCCGCCGTTTGCATCGCCGATGTCGTTCAGGTCAGACAGGATCGACTCGAGCCTATAGAGTCTGTCAGTTGTGTTCTGGCTCTGAACATAATTCGCTATTCCCTACTCGGCGGTGGTGATGTCGGCCTCGACCAGATCAGGACTGATTGTCTCTGTGGCCAGGCATTGGGAGGCAGCCAAACAGGCAGAGATGATGGTAGTCACGTCAAGCTTCATTGTGTTTGAGAAATTTCCCCAGACTCAGAACTGAAGTCGTCTTTCAATGGGGGTACCTAAGGATCAAAGTGAGGAGCACCTAACAGCCTCAATCATACCTAGGTAGTCGAGGATCTCGCATATCACTGGGGCGGTTTGGCCTCATTATGTACTCTAATAGAACTCTAGTGGCGCTGCCGTCGCGGTCTAGAAGCTGACGGTGATACTCTACAATTCGCAACTCTCCTCGGCATGAGCCAATGTTTGTGGGCAGATAACCGACCCAAGTAAGCGCTGCAGAAGTGATAGTCGTTCTTGTCCGTATTAGCCTCTTGGCTTCCACCTTCAAGCGGCAGGTGCCAAGAAATGACCCATGGAAACCCCTCTGCCTTTCCTTGAAGCAACACATAGTATCGCACACTAATCGGTTGCCATTGGCATGAATGTGGCCTGAGCTCGGTATACTTGTCGCGCAGTTCGAAGTTAAATGTCCTCTCCCATAGTGTTGATGCTGGAATAGTCCGGCCCCAGAACTTGGTGATGACCCCGAACTTCCAACGATCGCTTTGAGCTTCGAAGCGCGCCGAAGAGCCTCCGATACATTGTTCGGGGTGTGTGCAACGTGAATTCCGCGAGGATATCGATCTGGAGCTCCTACGGTGGGGTTGTTGCATCTGCAGCACTCATACTCCTGGCTCCCTCGGACAAGGATATTTGACGAATAGGTGGGCCGCGTATCATAGGTCGACGACATCTTTGCTTCCGAGCAGATCTTTTCTGGCTCGATTTCTCAGTAAGCTATGTCCCTCTGCCAGTCAGTTGACGTCCAAATGCCGTATTCGGCTTGATGCCTTTTTCTGGAACTAGGTAGGTTCAGAACAATTGAACAAGCCTCGGAACACCGGAACTTAGGAATATAGCCTATCAATTTGGCTCCAAGAGAAGGTTTCTCCTGCTGAGTCACGGTTGCAAATGTTATGTATCTTTGAAGGAATAGAGTATAACTTATCACAATTCTCCTGGCTTTTCCTATGGTGTCGGAAAGGCTTATTGTCCACAGGAAAGGTTGGCTGGAGTTCATATAGGAACAGTTCCGAACAAGCCTGCCATCTTTACGACATGGATGTCAAGCCGCAGAAAATGACCACACAGCTTGAATATCTAGGTCTGGAAACAATAGCAACGAAAAAAGCTATTGTGGGAGACTATTGGACAGCATTCTTCAATTTCAGTCAGACAATCCGGATCAATTGCAGTGTATGCAGCAACTCAAGATGGGACAAGAGTAGGTACTTTCACAGGTGTTCTCAGGAAGAGTCAAGCCTATTTTCACGCGTCTCGGTGCCCCATTGGCTAAGAGATCGGAGATTCGCACCGTCAAATCGGAGGGTACACCGGTATAAGCCAACGACGGCGCTAGTAGCTATACCCATTAACGCCTTCGGCCGCCGCTATCGCTAATATAGTTTATTTAATAACCTTATATTAATAGTTTATTATTTAAAATATATGTTTTTAATTAAAAAAAAATTTATTATTTTAATAATAATATAAAATTTAAATTTTATAAACGTTAAATTTTATAAACTTTAAATTTTATAAGTTTTAAATTATAATAATAATTTAACTATTTATAAATACCGTTTAATGTTATTATAACGGCTAATAGAAACCTTTATAAAGTAAATATAATAATAGCTTTAAAAGTAAAAATATTAAATAAAACTTATAATAATAATTCTTTTAATTATTAAAGAATTAATTTATTAAATAATAAAGATAATTAATTAACTATTAAAAATATATTAATTAATTAAAAAGGTTTTAATTAATAGTAATAGTAATAATAATAATAATTCTTTTAAAAGTATTATAATTATAAATTAAATAAATAAATATAAATATATTATATTTTTAAATATTTTAATATTTTTAAATATTTTAATATTTTTAAATATTTTAATACTTTTAAATATATATAAATAGTACGGTAATAAAGGTTTCTTAATATAAGGGTAATAAGGGTTAACTTATTTATATATATATATATATTAATTAAGTGGTGGGTGTAACGGTAGGCATTAGCGGCTATATATGCTTGTACCGGTGTACCCTCCGATTTGACCGGTGCGAATCTCCGATCTCTTGGCTAATGAGACCCTGGATACCTCCTAGAGTGAACTACTCCGCCTCATACGCGTTGTTCGAAGCTTTGCAGCGGGTGTGGACACTCAAGAGCGCTCTCGAGGAATTCGAACAAGGTTTTCATTCAATACTGACATGTCCATAGGCAGGAGTCCGCTATGTATTTGCCAACCTCGGATCTCTCTTTGACGATCTGGTCTTGCCTCGTGCATGCGCCATACCGATTTTGAGTTTTTCTTTTGGAATTCGATCAAGTGCTAACATGCTGCTCATTTGCCTATCAGTGATGAGCTTCAGAATGTTACAGATGCGTGTGCCAGCTCACCAATTCTGCAAGAAAGGTTGAAAAAGAGCTGAAGCTGCCTGATGGTTTCGAGGTCGTTGTCGAGCCATGGCCTTATGGCGCACCAGACATTGAAGATGGTGCCAACCGCTTCTTCCAGTGACTCGTCTTTGCCCGCGACACTAGGAGCCACAATCCCGACTCTAACTTCTATGCCTACCCACTGCCTCTTATTCCGGTGATGGATGCCAGCACCAAGCGGATCGTCCGCATCGATGAGCTGGCGACCGGCAGCAGGGAGTCAGAGAGAACAAGCTCAAGGAAAGGACTCATTTACCTGAAGTGATCGACCATTGTCGGTCAAGCGAATTGTTCCAGAGTTGCTGCCAGGCTGCATGAGAAAAGATTTGAAGCCGCTGTCTGTAATGCAGCCAGATGGGGCCAGCTTCAGAGTCTCGGACGGGGACTTGATCGAGTGGCAAAAATGGGGCATGCGTGTCACGTTAATTCAAGGGAGGGAGCTGTCCTTCATGACATCAGGTACCAGGGGCGAAGCATACTGTATAGGCTCAGCTTGAGCGAGATGTTATGTTGTCTCTGTACCGGTACCGTTTCGTCAGGAATTGTGTGTGCTGACTCAGTGATGGAGGTAGACTGTACCGTATGCTGATCCAAGGCCGCCTTTTCATCGGAAGCAGGCGTTCGACTTTGGGGACGGCGGCCTGGGTCATACTGTAAACAATTTGACCTTGGGCTGTGACTGCCTTAGGGTAATAAAGGTACTTGAAATACCCACCGTCGTCGCTTTTATGCAACATCCAATGGATAGTGACCAACGTAATCCGAAGTACTTCGATGGGGTCAACTGGTGCTAGTCGAGTCGAGCGGCACCGCCCAGGAGAGCAAAAACTTCATCTGTCTACACAAGCAAGATAATTGTATAGGGTGGAAGCACACGAACTGGCGAACAGATCGAGCCGATGTCACACGCCGCCGCGAGCTTCAGAAAATAAAAAAGAAAATAAATAAATAAATACAAAGAAAAGCAAAGAAAAGGAAAGGAAAGAAAAAGGCTTCTTGCACATTTAAGAATTTTCTCGTTGTCATCATTCTCTACCCGGTTCATTTTCCGCGCACCTGGCTCATCAGGGAGACAGCATACCTAGGTACATGTCATGTGCCGTGCTCAAGTGTTGGGGCCAAGGCTACGAATAAACATTACGAGGCTCTTGCACGTTCTCTAACAATTACTAATAATAGTTAATCAGCTCAACCTCAATTTCTAAACAAGCTGACATTAAGCCGGTTGCTGTTGAGGTGCACTTCAGACTATGTAGAACGTGTGATCCCCTTTCGTCTCGTCGTAGCTCCAAGCAGGCAAGTCTCGCTCGTTGCCCAGTGGCTGTAATAGATCGGGAAATCCTCCATACTGAACATGTTCCACGAACCCGAGACGCTCAAAACGACCCATGCTCGCATCCACCGATTTCAATAACAGTCCTCTTACGACCATACCGCCCTGGGAAGGACTTAATCCGTCCACAATGATAGTGTAATAATAAAGTATGGACTCTACTTTCGCATTCTCGTCGACCTTGCGGTCAAACCAGATGTTGAGTACCTTGCGGTTCTTGACACAGATACGAGGTGCATCATCCTCGAGACTGGTTGACGGACAGACCATATCCATATGCGCATTCAAATATAGATATGTATTTGCAGCCAATGGCTGTGGGACCAGACGACATGACCTCAACATGCCGCGCAACCGGACCTCTACCTCCGGCGACGTGATAGGGCCGAATACGTCGTCAGTGATGATATGATCGTCGCAGTTGGATCCCTTTTGTATAGGAGCAGGAGAGGGTATAGGATCCATCCGGTGCTTTATAAAAACGGCTGACGCGAGAGTTTGAGAATTGGTTGAACCCGGATCACGTGGAATGTACACGCAGCTGTCTGCGGTCGCCCAAGAGAACGTCGGTGCGTAATATTGTGTCGGAGGGCGGCGACTTTGATCCCAGCCAGTGTCCCGGGTCCTCCACGTCAATGCTCTGGGGAGCGTCTTAGCCCACAGTCCGGCGACGTATTGGTCCATGACGACGAGTCTCAATCTCCTAGCTATTCCGGCAATGGCGACCAGTCTGTCGGAACGATGGGTCAGTTCACACGTGGTAAACTGATATACGAGGCTTGGCCAATCGATTGCCCCTTTCGATTCATTGGGCATGAGGCGTTTTATCATGCTTTCCCTCAAATCGCCAATCATCCAGTCCAATTCGTTCAACAAGGGGGCTGTGCGTGGTGATTCTGCGCTGTTAGAGGGTATTCTCTCCCATGCCACTCTCTGTCTGCATTCCCACGACACCTGCTTGGGCGAGAAATGCAACACGCGTGGCGCAAGCAACCGTTCCTGCAGTACCCAACCCCGGCGATTCAAAGGCGATTCCGTAACAATTTCAACCCATCCCTTCCGACGCACAATATAGCAGGGACTACCATCTGATGGCGGACTCAGCACATCAGGTTGGGATGAGTTGTCGTCGTCAGGCTCGGACCCGGGTTCCGGTTCAGTCTCGGGCTCATACTCCGGGATTTTCCACCGCATTTGCAAACAGCATGGGGGCTCGAATGTTCTCTCGAAAAACAGGCCGTTGGATTCATCACCCCAGTCAGCGGAGATATTGCAAATCGAGTTCGAGTACACTTCGGCCATCGTTGTAGATTCCTTTCGCCAGTCTGCACCACCGTCACCAGACTGAATGATGCACAGCGAATCGATCCAAACATATGGGATCTTCATCCGCTCCGCAATGACCAATGCGTCTTGAAACGTCTTGCGCAGCACCGCGATTGGCAGGCCCTTTTCGAATTCTGAGAGCTTGTCCGTCTTTAAGATCATGAAGTCGTCGTCGCCCCACCGATGGCTCAATGTAAGGTACCCTCGGCCCTTTTGGAACGTGTCCGATTCCGAGCTGACCACCCTGAATGTATCATGATGTGTCTTCTCGACCAAACGGGTCGGGTACCAGTCCGTGCTGGCTTCGGCTGAACATTGCGGATGCTGTTCAGAGCATTCCTGGAGCCACCCCTCAACAGTCGACCAAGTTTCCATTGACCCAGTGTTGGAGGGGAGCTCTTTGGTTGCAAGTCCTAAGTCAATAATGTCTATGTATATTTGATCAGCCACAATCCGCCTGATATTTTCAGTATATGCAAGAACAAGCGTTAATCACTATGTGAAGGGACCGCCTACGACTTCTTTTTAAGAAAAGAAAAAGAAAAGAAAAAGAAAAGAAAAAGAAAAGAAAAAGAAAAGAAAAAGAAAAGAAAACGTATACGGATTAAAAGACGGAACCACTTACCTTGTTGAGTGATTACCAAGCAGCAACTAGAGCTTATGGCGCCAGAAACGAGATCCCACAGTTTTCTTAACTCTTTATCGTAGTCCCTCGTGTCGACGGGAAATTTTACCTCATACAATCGGTTCACTTTCAACCAGACTCTCAGATGAGTCCCAGATGAGGAACCCTCGATATGCATCCCCGTAAATGACACCCATGACGTATCACAGTCCCACCATCCCGAAGGCTTGCGAGGTTTGTTCGTGCGCACGTCACTTGACCCCCAGGTGTCAGCATCTTCAGTGTTGGTCTTTTCTCTGACCAAGTAATCCGGTATTTTCCCTTCAGTTAGGAGCTTGAGGTTCTCTAGCAGGCCCTCCGGCCCGGGCATTGATGACAGTAGCCATGAGCAGATGTAACACCGCGTATCATTTGCTTCAATGAAATCTGCCAGGGTACTGTGGTGGGCATAAATCTTGTCGAGCTCTAGATCAGCCCTCGTGAGCACAGACAAGCACGCCTGGCAAAGGTGAGACGATTGACTGGACGATTGCGTCTTGCTTGGTGTATGCGCAGGGCTATCAGCCACGCCATCCATCACGCGCGATGCTCTTGTAGCTCCCGGAGCCTGTGCCTATAGGAAATGTGATGTGTGGTGGGATCAATGCCGCTTGGATTCTGGATGGTAGGGGCCGAGAAAGCACAAATGCCAAGAGATCAAGACAATTCTCATATCTTGATAGATATGCCGCAAAGAGCGAGGTTTCCAGCCCTGGGCTCACGGTAGTTGTTATTTAGACTAAAAGATTACATGTACCCTTACATAAAGAGGGCACCATTCAGATCGCGGGTATCAAACAGGGGTTCTGAGAGCCCGCACCTGACATCGTGCAAATTCACAAATCATCTGCTATAAGACTTTTTGTTAAATGCTTCTTATGGTCCATGTACTGAACTCGACATGTTGAATCTGTATCATACTGATGTTGCATTGACTTTTATAAGACCAACAAGCCTTCCAGTCTAGTGAATCGTGACTCATTTCCCTCCAGTCCTGATACTTCTACCAGGCAGATACTATAGGGTGGCAGGAGCAATAGACCAACAGGTGGGGTACTAAAGCAAGTTTCTTGGCAGCCAGATTTAGTGGCAGTTTTCTTCCAAATACCCATAGGTGGCTACAGCTTCCGTGCACTTACTGCTAGCACAATAGACGCCAAAACCCCTTAACAGCTAAAACCTCTTAATATAGGCGCGTTTTTTTTAATATATAACTATATTAAAACTTAAACACGCTTATAATAACTTTACTATTATTTATAACTATCGCTACTATTATATTATAAGTAAGATTATATAAACCTTTTAATAGCTAACTTATATATTAATTATTTTATTTTTTTTACGTTCCCTTATTAAGCTAGAATAATAATAAATATTTAAAAAGGATAAGGTAAAATATATCTTTTAAGATTAATATAATAAACTATTTTATTTTTTTAAATTCTTCTATTAAGCTAAAATAATAATAAATATTTAAAAAGAATAAAGTATAATATATCTTTTAAGATTAATATAATAGGTTTTATTATATAAAACTTTTTATAATAACTTATTAATCTTTTATAAGCCTATTTATAATTAAAAGCCGCTATTCTATATTAATAATTATAATATTAGGCCGTGCTTTATCTATTTACGCCGGTACTATTAAAGTTAAAGCTATTATAGGCTATAAGCTAGTTTAACGCTATTAAGTATTATTAGTATATAAAAGTGCTATCGCCGTATAACTTAAGCCTTTAAATATAAGTTACTTAAAATAAGTAATATTAAAAAGCCGCTATTGCCCTAAAGGTTTTAGCTTTACTTTATAAATATATACCCATTATAACCTTATTCCGTAAAACTATTTAAAAGTAATTATTTAGCCGAAATTAAAATAACTGCTAATTAAGCTTAAACTACTACTTATATATACTTAAGACTTAAATAAAGCTATTATATTCTATTATCTAGATATATAGATTTAATAGCTTATAAATAGCTATAAAAATAAATTTTATTTATAATAAGTAAATCTTTAAATAAATAAAAAGTTTTTTTATTAAGGTAAAGAAGTATAAAAATAAAAACTCTTCCTTATTTTAATAAATCGATATATTTATTAATACTTTAAAAATATAGAAAATCTATTTAAAAGAAATAAAAAAGTTTATTACCTATAAAATAATAATTTATAATAAGCCGAAAGGAAATAAGCTAAAGGGAAAAAGGGATATTAATTATTTAACACGCTTTTTTAAAAAGGTTTACCTTTTATTTAAATAAATTAAAGAAATAAGGCCTAATTATAGAAATATAATATAGTTAAATAAAATTAAATTTAAAAAAACATATAATTATAAGTCTTTTAACCTTATACCTAAAAAGGAATAGAATTAATATTAATATTATTTATATTTATAATAAGTTTAAATATAGCTAAAAATATATTTAATATAAGATAATAAAGGATATTAATTAAATAAGCGTATTAATAACCGAATATAAATAAAGATAAATATTAATATAAAGTAAAGTATAAAATTATTATAATTATTATAGCTAGCTTTTTAGTTAAGATATTAGTAATATTAATAATATTGCTATTTTTAAGTAATTAAAAATTTAATTTAATAACTATTAAAAAAGAAAAATATAATATATTTACTTTATATTATTAAGCTATATAAATATCTATTTTAAAAAAGGTATTAAGGTTTATTAATCTTTTTAATAGCTTTAATATTAGTAATGATTTTAAATAATATAAGTATATTAAGAAAGCTTTTAATATTTTAAATAAATAAATATTAAAGGTATTTAAGGATATAATTAAAGATATCTTTATAGCTATTAAGTTATAAATACTTATTATTAATATAATAATTTAGCTTAAATAAGAAAAGCGGCTTTTTAAAGTTATATAAAGATAAAGATATTACTTAACTATATACTTTTAAGTAATAACTTTAATACGCTTTTAAAGATATATTATTATATTAACTTAAAACTTATAGAAAAATATCTTATAATTTAATTAAGCTTTTAATAAAATAGAAAAATAAGAGATTTATAAAATATAAAACTTAAAGAAAAGCTATTAATAATTATAATATAATATATTTAAAAAAAACTATAATATTATAGCTAAAATAATAATAAAATAAAGGTAGCCGGTTTTAATAAAGATATTTTTATAAATATATAAAAATATATAAAAGGAAAAGAAATAAAGTTAAAAGGTTAAAAGTATTAATTTTTAAATAATAAATAACCCTATTTAATAATAATAATTTTAATAACTCTAATTATAAATAATAATATACCTTTTAAATATTATATTATTTTAAGCTTTATTTTATAATATCCTTATATTTAATAGCTATATAAGATAAGTTATTTATTTATAAATTAATTAAATTAAATACCTTAAAGCTTTAAGTTTAATAAGGTATTTTAATATTAAGTCTTTAAGCTATTCCCTAATATTAATTTATTATAACTATTAACGCTTAAAACTTAAAAATCGCTCTTTTCTTAGCTATTATTTAGCTAAATAGATATAAAATAGTTTAGTTAATTTTAATAAATATAGCCTTTCTAAGCCTAGGTTTATTAAAGTATTAAGCTAAAGCTAAATTTAATAATAGCCTTTAAATAAAGCTTAAAGAAAGGTATATAAATAAATAACCCTTTTAAGTATAGGGTTAAAAGACCTATAATTATATATTTTTTAAATTAAATTTTATTTAACTATATTACGTTTCTATAACTAAGCTTTATTTTTTTAAATAAAGGGTAAACCTTTTTAAAGAAATATATTAAATTTATAAGTTTTTATACTTTTCTTAGCTTATTATTAATTTTTAACTTATAGGTAATTAATTTCTTTATTTCTTTAAAATAAATCTTATATATTGTTAAGATAATAATTCTATAGCTATAAAGCTATTAAATTTATATATTTAAATAATAAAGTATAATAGCTTTATTTAAATCTTAAGCGTATATAAGTAATAGTTTAAGCTTAATTAGCAGTTATCTTAGTTTTAATAATGCGATAAGCTAAATAATTACTTTTAAGTAATCTTATAAAATAAGGTTATATCGCTTAGTTTCGCTAAATAGGTATATATTTAAGTAAAGCTAAAACCTTAATTAAAGTAATAATAGTTTTTTAATATTACTTATTTTAAATAACTTATATTTAAGGGCTTAAATTATATAATAATAGCACTTTTATATAATATTTAATAGTATTAAATTAGGTTACTTATAACTTATAATAGCTTTAACCTTAATAGACCGATTTATATTAAGGTTAATAGTACTAATATAAATAGATTAAGCGCAGCTTAATATTATAGCTATTAACGTAAAATAGTAGCTTTTAATTATAAATAGGCTTATAAAAGATTAATAAGTTATTATAAAAAGTTTTATATAGTAAAACTTATTATCTTAATTTTAAAAGATATATTATACTTTATCTTTTTTAAATATTTATTTTTATTTTAGCTTAATAAAGAAACTTAAATAAATAAAATAGTTAATATAAATAAATAATAATATAGCTATTAAAAAGCTAGTTAAAAATTTATAAGCCTTATAATTTAATAATTAAAGTATTTAATATTAACTATTTTATTTATTTAAGTTCCCCTATTAAGCTAAAATAATAATAAGTATTTAAAAAGGATAAGGTATAATATATCTTTTAAATTAATATAGTAAGTTTTATTATATAAAACTTTTTATAATAACTTATTAATCTTTTATAAGCCCGTCTATAATTAAAAGCCGCTATTTTACGCTAATAGCTGTAGCATTAGGCCGCGCCTAATTTATTTACGCTAGTGCTTTTAATAAGCTATTAGCCTGTTAAGGTTAAAGCTATTATAGGCCGTAAGCTAATCTAATACCGTTAAGCATTATTAGTATATAAAAGTGTTATTGCTATATAACTTAAGTAAGTTGCTTAAAATAGGCGATATTAAAAAGCCGCTATTACTTTAAGGGTTTTAGCTCTGCTTAAATATATACCTATCTAGCAAAACTAAGCGATATAACCTTATTCCGTAAGACTACTTAAAAGTAATTATTTAGCCGAAACCGAGATAACTGCTAATTAAGCTTAAACTACCACTTATATACACTTAAAACCCTATTAAGCGAGTTTATAGCTATAGTTAAAATAGATAGGTAAGGCTACTATATTTCATTATTTAGATATATAGATTTAATAGCTTTACTATAAATAGCTATAGAAATAAACTTTATTTATAATAAATAAATCTTTACCTAGGTAAGAAATTCTCTTATTAAGGTAAAGGAGCGTAAAGATAAGAACCCTTTCTTATCCTAATAAATCGATATATTTATTAGTACCTTAAAGATATATAAGATCTATTTAAAAGAAATAAAGAAGTTTATTATTTATAAAGTAAGGATTTATAATAAGCTAAAGGGAAATAAGCTAAAAGGAAATAGGGATATTAATTATTTAATACGCTTTTTTAAAAAGGTTTACCTTTTATTTAGATAGATAAAGCCTAGTTACAGAAATATAATATAATTAAATAAAATTTAGTTTAAAAAAAAATATAATTATAGGTCTTTTAACCTTATACCTAGGAGAGAAAGTATTTAATATATATTTAATAATATAAAGGAAAATTTATATAATTAACTTAAAAATAAAGTTTAATTTAATTAAACTTATTTTATATTTATATAAAAGTAGTAAATATTAAATATTATTTCGATATTATATAATATTTTTATAGCTATCTATATAAGCTTTAATATAAATAATTATAATATTAGAAAGGTTTTAGCTAAATATAAAAAAGAATCTTAAAAACATTTAAAGATTAATAAGTTTTATAAAGATAATATACAGTAATATTACTATAAGTATAGTAATATTAAATATTTAGCTTATATATATAAAATATTTAAAATACTATAAGCTAAAAGCTTATTTTATATAAAGGGTATAGCTAAAATTAAATATTAAATAAAAACTTATAAAAAGGTTTAAATAAAAATAATATAACTCTTTAATACCTATATAGTATAAATATATAGAAATATTTTAAATATTAGCCTTTAAAGATATATTTATATAATATTTAAATTATTATTTAAATATAAAATTTAAAAGCTTTATATTTAAAAATATAAAGCTTTAAAAGAAAAAATTAATAATTTATCGGTAATATTAAATTATATTTTAATAAGTTAATCTATAATTATATATAGTTTAAAGAAAGCTAATATAAATTAGAAATAGCTGCTTTATAAGCCGATAAGTCTTTTTACTGCCTTTAACCTTTATATAATAACTATAAATTTAAAAGTAATATTAAGCTTAATTAAAAAGCTATAAGGTATAAGTATTAAAAACTTTAAAGTAAATAATTAAGCTTTAAAAAGATAATAAAGTTTAAAAGGGTATATTATATTTATAAAGATAGCCTTAAATTTTAATTAAAATAAGCTTATTTAAAAGCTTAAAATTTAATAAAAGGTAAAGCCTTAACCTAATATAGAATTTAAAAAGAAAAAACTTAATTAAGATATATTAAATAAATACTTTAAGTTTTTTAAAAGATATATATAAAATAAGATATTTTAATTATATTTAAATTTTAAAAGATAGCTAATAAATTATATTTACTTTATTTAAAATTATATTAAAACGGTTATTTATATTAATTATAAAGTATTAGCCGATAAAATATATAAAAAGTAATAAAGTAATATTAAGCTAATTATTTTAATTTTAAAATATAATACTTTTAATAATTAAATAATATTAAATATTGTTATAAATAAAAGAATAGCTAAAATATATAATATAACTAGGTTAATAAAGGCTATTAAAAATAATAAATTAAATAATATTCTATTAAATAGCTTTCTTTATTAATTATTAATAGATAGTTAATATTAGCTTAAAAAAGGCTATTAATTTAAAATTTAAATATAATAATTTAAAAAAACTAAAAATATTATTTAAAAGGTTTAAAAAGCTTTTTAATATAAATATTTTTATTTAACTATAAGTTTCGGTTATTAAAATATATAATATTATTAAATAAGCGATTTAATATTTAGCGTAAAATCTTTTAAATAGTTATATTTTTATTAATTATTTAATACTTTAATTAAAAAGTTAAAAAACCCGCCCCTTTTCGGCTATATTAAATATTAAAGATAAATTAAATATTATTAGCTTTTACTTATAATATAGTTAATTAACAAATAGCGGATATTAGTTAATAACGGATTTATATAATTTTTATTAACTTTTATTAACCTTAATACTTATTTAAAATAAAAGAATTAATTATAATTAATATTAATTAATATTAATTATTTATTTTTAATTAATTTAATTAATCTTAATTAATATTAATTAATTTTAATTATTTATTTTTAATTAATTTAATTAATTTTAATATTTAAAATTTAAATAAGTAAGCTTTTTTTTAATATAAATTATATTTCTATTTTTTAAATTAA
>JALPVH010000436.1:0-35803 GCA_023242295.1 Diaporthe ilicicola | reverse complement strand
TCTAAATTATTTAATTTATTAATAATTTTATTAATAACTTTATTAATAACTTTATTTAGCTTATTAATAACTTTATTAATATTTTTTATTATAAGTTAAGCTATATATTTAAAAGTTATTAATTTATTTTTAATAATTTTTAAAGTAATATATAACTTTTATTTATTATTATTATTATTGTTATTATTATTATTATTACTCTTTTTTATTATATAGCTTATTTATTTATAATAATAATATATAATTCGATAATAATAATTACTTTTATTATTAACTTATATATATATTAGCTATTAATCGTTATAATAATATTATTAATAAATTATATAATTTAGCGTTATAAGCGGGTCTTTTAAAGCGATAAATAATTAATTTTTACTTTAAAAGATAATTAAAATATAATAATTATAAATTTAGGCCGGTAAATATTACTTTTAATTAAAGTAAATAAAGCTTATATATTTTTATAAAATAAGTTAAAATTAACTCGGCTATTAGTTATTAATTAAATATAACTTTATTAATAGTAACGGTAATAATAATAATACGTTAATAATAAAAAATTAATTAAAATTATTATTAACCTTAATTTATTTATAAATTTTAATATAGTGGTTAAGCCTACGTTAAATAACTAGGGGGGGGTATTACTTTATATATAAAAAATAATGTGATTAAGCTACACCGATTATAACTAAACTATATAGATTGTAACCGTTATCGAATCTGCCATACAGAACACAACCTGCTTATCAACTATGAGATAACTTGACCTTCTTTCGAGCTACCTCTCCCACGACCGTGTCAGCAGCCGAATTATCATTTCCTGGCCCAGAATGGATCGCGACCACACCGAGTATGAAGCACTAGCAGATCAGATTGAATCACTGCTTCAGCGCCAGGGGGGTGCCCTACAGATCAGGGATGAAGAAACTCGCCGTCGCCTAGTCGAGGGCACGCACAAGCTTGCTCAGTCTCTGGAGTTGCCTAGAGAGACGTATCGTAGAATACAATATTCAGTTCGTGGAGTCCATTATTCCTTGAGCCCGCAGCTGCGTAACTGACTGCAGCCACCGACAGCACCTCATGTTACCTCTGGCTATCGTCGGAGTGGACACTGGCGTCTTCTCCGCACTGGTGTCTGAGGAGCGTCCCTTCCGCAGCACTGAGCTCGCCGAGAAGACCGGCGTGGACATAGAGCTCTTGAGTAATTAAAATCCATACTGTCTATCTAGTATCAAGACGCTAAAAGCCATCAGGGAGAATACTGCGATATTACCAAGTCACTGATATGATATCTCAGGTTGCTGTTGATACTTATCAGTCGGGCCCTGTAGCCCATGTTCTGGGTAGCGGAAATCACAGCGATTCACTTCGATTCACGTGAGTGTCCATTACAAAGAACAAAATCACTTTACGTTGACGCTATGGCATGTAGACATAAAATCACCGCACAAGGGAGTTTAAATCTTCCAGATTGGCTCCGATCAATTGAGTATAAGTGCCCTATCGGTGTTTCTCCGACAGCTTGGACAAGCTCGATTCCCACCGAGTTGGATCCCTTTGCTTACCTGAAGCAAAACCCTTGGGCATTGAAACTTTTTCAGTCGCATATGATGGCTCAACGGGTTGGAAGAAAATCATTTCTAGATGCTTTCGACTTCGAGAAACATTTGAATACCCAGGATTTAACCAGCTCAACCTTTCTGTTTGTCGACATTGGGGGTGGAACCGGTTCCCAGTCTCTGGGATTCCGGCAGCAATGTGCACACCTTCCTGGGCAAGTTGTTCTCCAAGATCGTCCAGAGGTCGTAGAGCGCGTCAAACCAATGCTTGCAGATATTGCAAATATCCAGGCAGAAGTTTACGATTTCTCCAGTACGCCGCAGCCGATTCGAGGTATGCCCCAGTCATGTTACCCTGGGTACTAATTATGAGACGTCTCGGCTGACTTGTCTTTCTTTTCTCAGGAGCCAGGATCTACTACATGCGAAACATCCTTCATGCTTGGGGAGATGCCAAATGCGTCGAGATCTTGCTCAACATCAAGGCAGGCATGACCGAACAGTCAATGCTCATTATCGACGAAATAGCTGTCTCGGAAAACAACGCCAAGGGCCAGGCGGCTCAACATGACATAGAGGTCATGATTTGTGTAGGTGAGTACTTGGAGCTCCTCAAGACATCTTCGAAATCTGGAGTACAAGATCGCTAAGTGACGAGTGGTATAGGTGGCATAGAACGCACCGAAACTCAGTGGGAAAGTCTGCTAAATGATGTCGGGCTGGCTGTTCGTGAGTTGGTGAAATATGATGAGGATTATGGGGACGCTTTAATTATTGCAGGTCTTGGTTGACCGTATTAATTGTTTCCCCAATGTTGCCAAGATGGATGCTGATGAATATAAAGAAAGACAAGCGGGGATATGAATTCTAGTACATGATTATGTATATCTAGAGAAATGGGAGTTAAATAGCCCTATGGTTTACAACTGACCAGTTGGCTTCCTTCGTCTTTTGAACAACTTGCTTGAGGGGACTCAACATGAAAATAAGGTTCAGGGAGCCTGCGAGTATTGGCAATATTCAAGAAGACACCTCTTTGCCTCCTGCTGCCTCCTTAACCTCCTCTGTTGAGCGATGACCATCTGTGCCATTAGCTTTGGCTTCTGGATCGCCCGTCTCCTTTTTCCGAATGTCGTTCCAGCCCATTCCCCACGAGGCGATCCAACATAGCGCTGCAAAGGGTGCTGCTAGGTAGTAGATCCGGCCTAAGCTGTTTGAGTACGCAACTAATACACCGTCCAAGTCTGCAGGTGAGACAATAGAGCGGAACCCGGAAGCGCCGGCATCGATAATGGCTTCGGCGTTGGCGTGGGGCGCAAACTCGGCGATTTGCGGCGGCAAACTCGAGAGGAATATCACATTGTAGAGGGTATTCGCGACGGCCGGTCCGATAGCCTGGCTAAAGACCATGAAGGCAATACCGGATGCCAGCTCTTCGCCGGCCATCGCGGCTTGTACGGCGATAAGAGGCTGTCATTGATGAGAATAGTCAGATACATGCCGTCAAGGTAGGTATATTGGTGCGTAAGGACACGTACCATTTGCAGCCCTGATCCAAAGCCAATGCCAATAAGAATCTGGAACCCCACCCAACGGGCAGTCGAGGTGTCGGGTTGAAGGAGGGAGAGAAGACCCGTTCCGGTGGCGAGGAAGACTGAACCGAAGATGGTTATGGGGATGGTATAGCCAATTCTTTGCACTAAATTGGGTGTCAACGCAGCCCTCACGCCGACTTTCCCATGGGCAGATGTCCCTCAACTTACCCACACCGCCTGAAGCGCTAGCGAACAAAAGTTGGAATAGAATCAATGGAAGTAGATATACACCACTCATTACTGGGCTCGCGCCTTTGACGGCTTGGAACCAGATTGGGAGATAATAAATTGCCGCATACAATGCTGTTGTCTGGCAGGCGTTGTATAATGCAGAGGCCAAGACGTTTCTGTGGCGGAGTAATGCACGAGGAATCATTGCATCTTCTCCGCGGTGTCGGTTCCATAGTGCCCAGACGGCGAAGGTTGCAGCCGCGCCGACGAAGAGGCCGATTACTTGAGAGGATTTCCACGGATAGGTCCGGCCACCGCCAAATTGAAAGGCGAGGAGCAACTGTACAATCGCAGGCGCAAATAGGACAAAGCCAACAAGGTCAAGATGGTGATGTAGCCTTGGTAGCAGCGAGAGAGCCTTCGGTTTCATGGTAGGTTCAGGGATCCGTAGAAGGAATATGGAAAGCGCCGCTAAGGCGCCAACGGGTAGGTTGATATAGAAACCTGGTGTAGGTAAGTAGGTAAGTTACTTGGTCAATATGTTCGATGGCGAGGTAGAGCAGCAGAGCGGACATACACCAACGCCACGTAACGTAAGACGTGAAAAGACCTCCGATGAGAGGCCCTAAAACAAGTCCAAGGAGATTGACTGTTGATCCCCAGTAAGTACGAGATGTATACAAGGCGGATCAAGTCCAAGAGTCATGCGCAACTCACAGGCTATCGTAAAACCCAATAGTACTGGCCATAATTGTGTGTCAATACCGATTCAGACCAGGCTTTGTGCTGCATTTCAGCTCGCTCACCTGCTCGCTTTTCAAGAGGTGCGCTGTTTGATACCATGTTGATGGTACCAGTAGCGACACCAGCGGCGCCAAAGCCCGCGATGAAGCGGCCGCCTATGAAGACGGACGATGAGTTGGCAGCGCCGCATATGACGGAGCCGACCTCGAAGATGGCAAAAAAGACCAAAAAGGTCCACTGCAGCAGCAAGATCAGACAGAGCTCGAAACATGAGGGGCGCCGCGGGCTCTGTACGAACTTTTGTGTTGAAATACTTGTAGATTTTGCCGGTCAATGGTTGCGGTGCCGCACTTCAACAACCGTAACCACGGCAGCAACGTCAGACAGTCGGACTACATGCGTATGCGTGTGTGTGTGTGTGTATAGACACGCGTGGGAGGTTCAGACTTACCTTCCAACCTGATAAGCACTGGCGTACCAACCAACATCGGCAAGGGAATGGAACTGGTCAGTGATTTTCGGAACAGCCTCGGTCGCAAAGTCAGTTGGCTTGTGGTATGGGCGGAATGACGCAGCCTACTGTACCGACGATCATGAGATCTAACATCATGAGGAAGCTGGCAAACCCGACAGTGGCTACAAGTATGACGAGCTTGACGCCGGTCACATACTCGGGCTTAGGCTCCGGCTCGATGACAGCGGCATTCCTCTCCGCATCCTCGGCGCCTGCATTGTTAGCAGGCTGAGAGACGGACTCCGGCGGGGGAGCGGGCCCGGACGTGGAATCACGTTCGGGGGGCTGGGAGGTAACCATCGAGGATGCTGGAGCCAATAGCGAGTCGGTGGCAGTGGAGATAGACGTGAGACGGGTAAGGGGAGAGAAACGAGACTTGACTTTGGAAAGGAGAGGTTCAGAGCTGAGGAAGTTGGCCAGCATAGGCTGCCGGCACGTATGGGAAAGGCGAATTGCATGAGATTTTCCGCAAAAAGATGATCCTAATAGTACTTCGTACCCAAGTAGAGAGTGACCAGCCAATCGGTTTGGGGGGGTAAGCACCGAAAACGGACCTATTTTTCAACCATCCAGCTTACAAATATCCCGAGCTTCACTTACATTGCATAGTCGTAATATTGGCTGACAGCATCCCCAGCCGACCTCTTTTGCCGTATCTGGCAGGCTGGATGGAAATGTAGATGCATACCATACCGCCACTTTGGTCGCCTCAAGGCTCTCGGCACGGAGAATCTGCTGTTGTCTATGGCCGTGTCGGGCAGCAAATGTCGCGGCCTCCAAATCTAAGATCGTCGTTACACGGGATCAGTACCTTCTACTCGTCCGGCAAATCTAAGGAATGTGACACTGCAGCGTTGAGTGTCGCAATATTGCCTGCAGTCATCTTTCTGTGTGTCCCAAGCCACCGCCACCCCTGCTGACAATGCATATCGACCTGATTTGTGACACTCCGGGAATTCAGGCTGCGCCAGTACGTGGTACTTGGGCACAACTACTATACCACACATTACCGTCGTAATAATACGACATCACGATTGGCAAGGCTCTTTACATTGCAATCGACGTTGTGCCCTTGGTCTCGAAGACAGTGGATAGCTGATGTAGCTGATGACTACTTGGCCTTATCAATACGACAAACGCTTTCGCCCACTATTTGCTCATCATCTATCACCTGGCTTACTGTGGTATGCGCAAAGAAGGTCCGGTCATGTCTTCATCCGAGCACACGGTGTTTGTCTGTAGCGCAACTGGTTTCCAAGGAGGGGCCGTTGCTAGGAGGGCCCGGGAGATCGGTTGGAACGTGCATGGGACAACGCGCGATCTGAATTCCCCGGCTGCCATAGCCATGCGGAGCATTGGTGTCCATCTAGATGAATGTGACTGGGACAATCTTGCTGTCCTTAGGGATAGCATTCAAGGGTGTGATAAGCTGTTCTTGTGCCTCACCATCAACTGGGACGACCTCAGCTGCGAGCTTCGCCAGGTTCGTCATCGCTGAGAGAAACACAAGTACAACTTCATTCGTTTAGGCTTACTGTCTGTTTCCAGTGTCGAGACATCTTGAACATCGCCAGGGAGGCTGGCGTGAAGCAGGTTGTTTCTTCTACCACGCTCGGCGTCTCGATGCTAGACTCGGATATGGGCGTGTATCCCGGATCATATATGGAGAAGCATATGATCAACAAGAAGGCAATCGAGAAAGCGATTGAAGACTGCAGATTTGATCACTTCACCTTTCTGCGGCCGACCTTCTTTATGGCTAACTTTATTGAGCCCAAGGTCAGCCGTTATGCTGAAATTCGCGATAAGCGCTGCTGGACTACATCTATGACGCCCGAAACGCAGCTGCCCATCGTGGATCATGTCGACATTGCGAAATTTGCCATGGTCGCGTTCCAGGATCCCGTAGCCTTCCACGGCCGGGCTATCAACCTGGCCAGCGACCAGATGCGCATACAAGAGATCTTGGACCATCTCAGCGAAGCTGCGGGCCAACCGGGTTTGCTCCAAGCCTTCTTTTTGACCGATGAACAGGTTGAGGCCCAGGCTAGCACGAGTGGGTTCTCAAACTCACACAAAGTGCTGCGCTACGCATCGGACTACGTTGATCTGGAGGAGCTCAGGGCCACTGTGCAGTTGACATCCTTCAAAGAGTTCTTGGAACGACATAAGGAGGCGGTGAGAGCCACTTTTCCTCGCCCATAGTTAGTGTAGCCACCTTAGGAATTCGCCGATGGAAACGGCATGTCATTCGAATTGAAGTCCTTACATACTATTGATCATAATCGAGCCCGTGGCTGTGGACCGGTCGTGGGTAGCTAACTATCGTCATTTTACTTGATTCCTGTCACGGCCTGAATTGCATCGATTCTGGAAGACCTCGATTTGGGGCTCTGTTGACCAAGATTCCCGCTCTAAGGAAGCAAAGAAGAAGAGGGCTCATCCTGTAGGTAGCTTTAACGGCTCTCACCGGTGGAGGAACTACGCGAGGTCTGATTGGTTATGGTCCGTCATTCCAGCGCTTAGACCTAAGTATCCACCTTCTATAGCCTGTCTCCTTCTCCTCCCTCTGCAATCCCAAATAGACATCAAGTCCATTTCCATCGTATAGTTTCTAGCATGAACACCCCGTTCTTTTAGAGGGTCACTAAGTATTTCATTTCTGAATATTGTACATTTCATGGACATGAATAGCGCAATATCCCAACTCAGAACCGACGAAATATGTCGGAAATATGGGCTTTCGGAAAGGTCTGCTTACAATGTTGTGCGAGGCCATCCCTGGGACAAAGTGGAAGCTATGCAGGCGAACGTCTGGTCTCCCGAGAATCCTGAAGGCCTGTAAGGATGCTTATCCTCTGTCTCTTTGTTGCCTTTGTTTGAATACACATCCTAACAGTGGCTAGGATATCCCTTGGAGTTGCCGAGAATCCTCTCCTTCAACACGAGATTGGCACATACATAAAGAGCAGTGTGAGCACGCACAACTAGACCGAACTTCAACTTCCAGTACTAACCGTGAGGCCAGATAGCTGTCGCCGACGATGGTCATCTAGGGTATGGAGCAGGCCCAAGAGGCTCCCCTCGCCTCAGGAAGGCACTCGCATCCTTCTTCAACTCAGAATTTAGGTCACAAAGCCCCGTCGGGGACAAAGATGTTTTAATCCTTCCCGGGGTTATGTCCGTACTTGATTCCTTGACTTGGTCGATCTGTAATGAGGGAGAAGGGATCATTGTCCCTCTGCCCTTCTACACAGGCTTCAAGCCTGCAATCCAAGAACGATCGAGAGGTGTGCTCATACAAGCAGCTTTTCAATCGCTTGAGCGATATCAAAGCCTCGACGACGCCTTCAGTTCCAACATGGTCCACCAGGCTCTCGGCAGCGCACTGCGGAAAGCCGCTTCTGACGGCGTGAAGGCTCGAGCTGTCTTGATTTCCAAGTATGAACCTATCGTGCTCCATAGCCCTATCCTACACGCAGGACGCTGACCACCATGATGCTATTAGTCCTCACAACCCACTTGGCCGCTGTTATGTGAGAAGGCCACCTGATATGAATTAATCCACGCTAACTCAAGTTATTAGCCCGCCGAAACGCTGAGAGAGATTGCACAGTTTTGTGGCTCAAACAATCTTCACTTGATCAGCGACGAGATCTTCGCCAAGTCGGTGTACGACAACCCACGCGCTTCTCATGCCACGCCATTTACATCTGTTATATCGCTCGATCTTGACGGTCTCATGGCTCCCCACTTGATCCATGTGGCATATGGTGTAGGAAAAGACTTTTGTGCAAGCGGGCTTAGAATAGGAGTACTGTTCTCCAGAAACGATGGGCTCATATCCGCAGTCTCTAGCATTAGGCAAGATGCACAATTTCCATCATGTGTCACGCGCAGACTACTGCAGGCTGCTAACCATGTGTAGTGTATTCGAATGGGTACCCTATCTCACACAAAACGCATGGGCAGAGATGCTGGAAGATGATCATCTCCTAACTGCATTCCATGCGAGGAATGCGAACATCCTGGGGGAGCATTCTGCGATCGCACGGGCGTTCTTAGAAGGCCACAACATCCCGTATTACAGTAACGCGTAAGTTCACCACTCGCCACCAGACATTTTACAGTCAAGTTGAGCTGAATATGCAGCAATGCCGGTACATTCTTGTGGGTTGATCTCCGACGATATTTGCAGAATGGTGACAAGCAACAAACTGGGCCGAATCTGTCAAATTCTAGTTCGTCACTTTCAAACTTGGAGTTATATCGACAACGCGAAACACAGCTTTGTAAACGTTGTTTTGAATTCGGTGTGGGGATTTCCCCGGGTGGCAGTTTCTACACTGAAGAGCTGGGTTGGTTTCGGATCTGCTTCGCGGTCGAAAAGCAGGCTCTGAACATAGGTTTGCAGAGGCTCTTGCAGTGCTTGAGGGAAATCGAAAGCAGCGGGTGGGATTAGGCCCCAGGACCAGTCCCTGGCCGACAGCCCACCTCTGCTGCTGCTGGCAGTGTCAGGATACGATAGCTGGGAGTGAATCAAGATACGTGTGTTCAACGATAGCGGCACGATAGCTAAATTACAAAATCCTGAGAACCCTGAGAACCCAGAGAAACCTCCACCGTGGGAACCGTATAAACCCCATAGAAACGCAGTGACCCTTCTCTTTGAAAGGGGGGGCGCACTCAGTGCTGGCTACACTATCGACGAATTGCCGCGGAGGACTCTATTCGGTTTCCTCCTGCATCGTGACAGGGAGATAGGTAAGGCCCAAGATGGAAGACAGTGTCACGGTGGTACCGGTACCGCTGTTTCAATGGACCATGAAAGTTCCCAATCCTTCATACCACGCTTAGCAGTACTGTCAGTCTATGGCTTGGCTGCTGAAAGGCGGCCGCGGATCGGATCTTGCGCTGTACGAATCGTGGCGACAGGTAGATTGGTACGTTACACGACATGCTTTATCAGATGTTTGTCTGAGTTTGTGCCGCATGACAGCTTCCATCATTATGCCAAGTCACGATACATATGTATGAACTCGGCGGGCTTCTGGATTTGCAAGAGCGCTCATCTGCAAGGATGTCGGAGCGCGCTGCATGCTGACCGCATGCCGAGAAATAACTTCAATTTCAGAAACGCCACAAATGGACAATCTTAGAAGGTGATTTGCAAACAAGGCGGAATCCGTAAAGCAGACGAGTCAGACTCTGCGATCTGCATGCCTTTGCATCACACTGCAACAATACGAGGCAGGCTGGGAAATATTGGTATGAAGCAAACCCATGACCTGCGTGCATTTACATCTCCACTGCAACAATAGAAGGCAGGCTGAGCATATTGGGCCAGACAATACAGTGGGGTGTACCTAAGAGAAGTAATTCCATACTTCCCAGCTCCAGTTTCGGGTCTTTTATACGGAGGACGGAGTGCAGATAGGTAGGTACCTTTGTAGAGTACCTAACATCAGCCTGAACTTGCTCACCCTCGTTGCATCCCGTGGCTACCTAGGTAGTTATCTGATACGTTAGAGTTATCACCGGATTTGATGCAATTATCCGTCCATGCTTATAGCCACCATTAGTCCCTGATCCTCCCTGGTCCTCCCTGGTCCTCCCTGGTCCTCCCTGGTCCTCCCGAATCCTCTCTGGGTTTCCCTCAACTCCCCCTGATATTGCCGACTAAGCACTACGAAATGTCACACAGCGCCAGTCGATTCTGCTCTACATGTAATGAATACGTTCCGAAAAACAACTTTACGCGCCACAAACGACAGCATAACGGGACAAATAAGAAAACTTGCCAGATCTGTCAGACTACGATCTGTGACAATGTTTGGAACAGGCATGTCGAATCTCAATCACACAAAGATAAAGAGAAACACCAGGAAAATAAGCGGGCACTACCGGTATGTGGGAGTCTCTTTATGCTAGCTCTGCGTTTCGTCATATCTGTCCTGTTATATTAACGAGTCGTTTTAAAAGACCGCTGGCTCGCTCTTGAGCGACTTTCTGAATATCACAAATGGACCTTTGGCACATTTGTCTTCTGCATACGCAAAGGAGATTAAGAGGACTGGCGGGCTGTCAGATCTGAGTCCTGGTAGGGAGGCCAAAGAGACCAGGATCTGGGACAGTATTGGGTTGCGACCGCCGATGCTCTTCCCTGCGGCTGAATGTTGGCAGAGAAAGCCATCTTTGGATGAGTATCATGTGGACCTGCTCCATGGGTTTTCCAAATACACGACTCTGGTCTATGCCCGAGGCAAGCCTTTTCACCCCATCAACCCGCCACCTTTTCATGAAGTCCTGCGGCAACTAGACTACCCTGATCCAATATCTACCAAATATGCTATCAATATGGCCGCCGGTTCAGTCCAAATCAAAATTCCAGAACGATTACTTGGCTACGTCCCTGTGTATCAGGACGGCGGCCTTGTCACCACCACAAATGTGACCCCTAAGTTCACCGCTGCAGAGCTCCACGTCGGTAAGCAACACTTGATGGCGCGCCCTCTCCACGGAACGATTCAGTAGTTAAACGATCCAGCTAGATCATGGGAAGCATGGCATCACACTGCTACATGGAGGATGCGTCAAGCTTTGGGCGCTTTACCCCTTAACCCACCACAACTTGGATCGATTTTCTGCAATACACGGGTCAGACGTCGCCTTCATCGAGCTCCAGGACCAGCTCGAAGGCGGCGAGTTCTGCGTTCAGACAGAAGATCAGGCGATCTACCTCCCACCGGGATGCATTCATGCAACATACACTCTACAGGGCGGTCTCACTCCGGGCATCGAGTTCAGTACCGCCGAATGCCTGGAACCGTCAGCGAGCGCTCTGGACCTGCATTCTAAAGTACAGAAGCTTAGTGCAACTGACTTTTATGCATTCCTTGAGGCCATCGTTATGGGACTTCGGTCCGAGAAGACAGACCTGCAAGAGAAGGCCATGGGTCTCTTGTGCCCGCGATACCAAAAGATCAGTGGGCTCAAACCTGGCATACTGGGCAAGGTCAAAAAGGATCTTCCAAGGATTTGTTCGGAATGTGGCGCGCCGTGGAGAAAGCATTAATGTAGCAGCACCTCAAAAGCTCTCTTCGATTATTACAATTGTTTTGATTCGGTAAATATCAAGAGCCGCATAAATAATGTGAAAAGCCTTTTCTTCATATGCCTCGGGCCTTTAAAGCCTTCTTCAACTTTAATGCAAAGCCTTTTACATACTGGGGCCCGATCATGGTGTAGTGTGCGCCTTGCACACCGTGGAACCTCGGTGGCTCGCGCACGAAGTCCGCCCATCTGCTTAAGTGGTTGCGCAGCCACTCCTCGGAAGATTTCGACACGGCTTGTAGTGGTGTGGCATGGAATACATCAATACTTGCAACCATTCCAGAGGGCTCATAGTCTCTCGCCATGGTTTGGAGGCTGTGAACAACATCAACCCAACGCAATAATGCCTTCTGGTCCAATCCCAGCTCTTTCAAGCGCGGCGTATCTGCTATCTCCATGACTTGCTGCATCGCTGCTACACGAGCGAGTCCCTCCAAGGCCCTATCCGCTACCAAAGAATCTGAGACATCCTCCGTCAAGAGATCTAGGAAATGGGCCAGATTAAGTAAGCACGTACCCCAGTCCAACTGACGGATTCGGTTTTTGATGTGTGGTGGCAGGTTGAAAGAACCTAGAAAGCGTACCACGGCGCCATCGCTTTCTAATCGCTTCGCTATCTCGAATGCTAGCATAGCGCCGTAGCTGTAGCCCGCCAGAGCGTAGGGCCCACGCGGTTGGCGCCTACGAATGGCTGCTGTGTATATTTCAACGGCCTCCGGGATGGTTCGAAAGAACTGCTCGTCAGCCTCGAAACCAGCTGCTCGTAAGGCGAACACGGGCCGATCATCGCTGACGAGATGCTGGGCTAGTCGGACAAAAATGAGAACTTCGCCGACGCCCGGGTGTACGAGCCAGAGCGGCGTCTTGATACCTTCTGGACGAAGGACTATGAGAGGGTCGTAGGAGTCAACCGGGGTGTGCCTGAGGTCAAGAGATTGGGACCGGTGGACATGGGCGTCGATGTCTGCCGCTAACGAGCGGAAGGATAGGTTCTTCATGATGTGGACTACCGGATAATTCATTCCAAGCCGTTTATCAATGAGATGTTTGAGCTTGATGACATGCATTGAGGTAAATCCGATGTCGAAGACACACGTGTCGGCATGCACTTCAAGCATTTCTGCACTTGTGTCCAGAGTTTCCGCGACGTCCTTGATCAGCTGAGTCTCTGCTTGCGACGCCCATTTCAGGTCAAGAATACCATTTTTAGCCGTGGCGCGGCGCATCGCATGCTCGTGGCAGTCAATATCACGGTCAAACTCTCCATTGGCGAACAGAGCAGCCGCCTTGACCCGCGATATCTTTCCGAGGCTGGAGATGGAAAGCTTTGGTATCGATTGTTCAAGGAGTGGGAAGACGAACGGAGAAGTTCCCGTCTTTAGTAGACACGCCCTTGTTGCCAGCCGGACAATGGCCGCAGCTGTATCATCACTTATAGGGAACACTTTGGGAATGAATACAACTGTCGCCTGCTCAGTGTGGGCGGCTTTGGACGCAAAAACAACCAGTCGTGCGACTTGATCCCCAAGGGCCTGTTCGATGCCGTCTTGGATGTCCCCTGTCGCAATTTTGACGCCGTTGATATTGATGATATCCTTGGACCGGCCGACAAGATTGAGGTTTCCGTTTTCATCAACAAATCCTCGGTCTCCGGTGCGAAACCAACGGTCTGTGGTGAATGCTTCATCTGTAGCATTCTGGTTGCGATAATACCCCCCGAAAACGACTGCACCACGCACTTCGAGGTCGCCAACCTCCCCGGGCCCAGTTAAACCAGTCGTGCTTTCGGGGGAATTAATCCGCATTTCCGCACCACCAATGCATTTTCCAAGAGACGCTATAGTATTGCCCTGGGAGACATCATAGCTGGGACACTTCTCATTGTAGATAGACCCAGCACACGTCTCCGTCATACCAAAGCCGGTGATGAGGACTTCGGTTCTGGCACTAAGTTTCTGAAACAAGGCGGATGCTGCCAGACAGGTCCTGACGTCGTTTGCCTCGCCGCCTGATACCACACCAAGCAAGCCAGAAAGATCCCATTCGCTTTCTGTTGCTTCCGAAACATCAATGGTTGAAACCAGTCTCGCGAGGAAGAAATTTGGCGCAAACGTGCGAGAGACGCGGTGCCGACTCAGGAGATCCAGAAAGATCCTCGGCGACGGTATAATATCAGCCGCACTCACATGGACCTGGTCAACGCCGAGCCACAATGCGAGTAGATGAATTTCGATCAAACCAGCAACGTGATCAAGGCTGATCCAATTGAGAAATGGCTGATCTGGTGGATTAGGGCGAAGAGCAGCCTTGCCAGCAACCGCGGCCAGGACTTGGCTATGACTGAATTTGACAGCTTTCGCATTCCCAGTACTGCCCGATGTCAGGAGGAGCATCATTGGACGACAGTCTTCTCCCCCGGCGATGGCTTCTTTGCTGTTCAAACCGCAGCCGTCAGGGTCCAATGCCGTGTCAATCGTGTCCTGATCATATTGATGCTCCTGGCTGTCCACGCGACCTGCACTCTCGCCCCCACAAACGTGGCACTGGAATCTCTCGCAGTGGGTCAAGCCAGCTTGTGCCTCTTCAAGGAGGCTCTCCACAGTTTTCAGGTGGAAATGTTGCCCCTTTCCAAACAGAGGCAACAAACTAGATCTGGTCAAGCAAAGAGGGGCTTGCAACAGGCCAGACAAAGCTTTGATATGCCGAGATCGGTCTTCCTCTGCGTTGCTGAATGGTGTTGTAATGACGGGAACGCCACCGGCCAGAAGTACGGACCAGAACCACAATACAGTATCCCAGTGGTCGTCAAAATGCAGCAGGAGTGGCTGACCGAATTCGAACCTAGCGAGTGACCGGACTCTGAGGCTATTGCACTTCGCCTGGTGATACAGGTCGGCGTAGGTGACTGCTATGGCATGACTTGTGTTGCCCCGAGGATAAAAGAGCAAGCCTCGAGGACGAGACGAGTCCGCTTGATGTCTGAGAACATCTTGGAGAGTAGCACATGACGCCACAGAAGTAGAGTCTGCTCCGTTCATCTTGGGGCTTCGCCACCAGGGTTGCATGCGAATGAAGGGTCGAATGGCCGGCTGAACCGCTGTTTGTAGAACAAGGAATAACAACAATACACGTAAGGATACTTGCTATTGTGACTCTATTTGGAAAAGTACCGTGAACTGACAGTCCTGTTTGCTTCAATTGATGGGACTGGAATCACAGATGCTCCCAGATTCGTGATGAAACCCTTCTGTTGTATTGTGACAAGGGTCAATCTTTGATAAGACTTCGGCAGGCATGCAGGTTCGGTTGCGGCTGTAGGTCAAATTACGCGATGAGATCATTCGTAGTTGATCGGAACCCATGTTCTATATTCCTCAGGATCCAATGCTACACTGTTGCTTATTATCAAGGCCTACGTGTGGTACTACGCTACCCGGCTATTCAAATGAATGTTGAGTCCAGATGACATCTCAAGCGCCCAGATCAGGCGGCAGGCCAAAGGCTGACATGGTTTCCTACCCATGTTGCACGAGAGTCCTAATGTACTCCGCCCGGCCACTTGAGAACTAGTCTCCTTTGGTATCTGCTGTAACACATCTTGGGGGCCTTGAGCAGGTCGACGGCGTAGCATGTTGAAAAGTTTGTGATACAGTTCTCGGGTACGCGGACCGGCTGTTGAGACATCACGGACTTACTTCCCCTTTCTGCATCCGCTCTGACATGTCTTAGCCGCCCGAGATGACTGCATGAAATAAATCCATGCGCCAGAACTTGGCAGAAACGTCCTTGGGTACTTATTGCTGATGTACCGTGATGGCTACCTACCTACCTAGACAGACAACCACTTCTAGATGAATATGCTTATATCCGTCATTTAGACACCCAAGCTCCGACGGGCATTCAGAAGCAAATGTAGGCTCTCGAGAACCCCATTCGCGAGTATTCTCTGCGAAGATTCTCTCTCTATCCGATCATATTGAAACGCAAGTTGAAGCTCTATCCTTTACCAGCAGTCTCGGCATCGAATAGGTAGTGAGCTTTCAGCATAACTATCCTGCAGTCTCCAGCATGACTTCTAGCGAGGGTGTCTCTCGCATCGTGCAGCTTGCGACTGCTATCAGCAAATCAGTATCTAACATTCAGAGAACTCTCGATGTTGAAGACATTCCGTCGCCTAGTTTTGACGAAGGTGCCTCGTTCCATCTTCCACTCGAGACTTCCAAAGATCGAGACGTTTTGCTTGACGCCACGGCAGAGCTCCATGACTTACTTCTCGAGCCACTAAATTTGATTCATCGGCACGGAGGTGTAAGTAAAGCCTCGTCGAACATTACATCGATGGCAGCTGACTGTGACATTCCGAAAGTGTTGGTTGGGCTTGGGGCCCAGGGGTGCGTATACGCAAAAGCAGAAAGCAGTAGGCAGAAACGACTCGATTGACTAGATTCTTGGTTGTTGTTAGGTTGAAGCTATCGCCAGAAGGGCGATGGCTGTGGGCTAGTCTAGAGGAAGCGTTTCGGCCGGACTATCTATCGGGCCGAGGGGCCGCGGCTGACTAATCAGCCACGGCCACTGCAGCCAACTGCTATTATTTCCACACTGGCAGTCTTCCAATTTGGCTGCAATCGCCACAAGCTCCAAAACGCGATTTCCGAGGTCTTTTCCGTTGTGTCGAAACATTGGCAACAGCTGGCAGACAGCTGGCAGTCCAGGCTGACTAATGGCTGGTCAAGTGACTGACTAAGTGACTGACCAAGTGACTGACGGGGCCATAGACTGGCTGAGGGTTTCTGGGCCACTGGGCCACTGGTTGGCGAGGGCGTCAGTAGTCAGAATCGTAGCCATCAGAATCAACGCCATCGTAGTTGTCGCCATTGCTGGAAGAAACGTGAATATCTGTTAATCCTCGTCATTTTCTGAAGCTCGGTTTTTTCCCAATCGGGGCTCTGATCGAGGGAAAGCAATTGGACGAATTGTTGACTAGTCCCTCCGTTGTTGAGTCCCGTATAGACTTCTCCTTCTCGGAGTATCGCTTTTAGTTCCCGAGTCTATTGCCGGTCGGCGGCGCTAAACATCTCGATGGTCTAGCTGCTGAATTCCTTTTTGAAGTAGGTGAGGAGAAGATCGTTAACTTCCCCGCTTAGCCGGAGTAGGTCTGTTCTGCAGGCGAGGTATGTGGTGATCTTCTTGGGTGCTCTTTCCTATGGACTCACGACTGCTTCGAAGAGGGCAGGGTTTATGGCTTTCCAGCCGATATGGCTAACCTTCGGGTAGGTCTTCTTGAGTTCCTGTATGTATGCTTCGTCGTCCTTGCCGTAGGCTGGGGCCGTGGGCCTCTCGGAGGAAGATTCGGGAGATTCGGAAGATATTCTCGGAGTTTTCTGTTTTTGAGGAATATTGTGACACTGACTGCTACGGCTTGCAACCGGCTTAAGAGATTATTTACCCGCAGGTGGTGATCTTCGGCAATCGGGAGAATTACTGTGTAGTCTGACTGGTAGAGTTGTTCCTCTCCTGATAGTTATCGTCGGCAGCAGCCGCCGGTTACTCGAGGGAGAGGGCAGTCGTTTGGGGAAAAAGAAAGGAAAGAAAGAAACGAGGGCGAAGAAAAGGGAAGAAGAAGAACGAAAATAGCGATAACGAGGGAGGGTATGAGGCACGGAAGGAGTGTGGGTTGTGGTGAGGTGTTTAAGTAAAGGTTTGGTGTAAATAGAAGTCCCAGGGTTAAGGACGTATTAATATCGTGGAGGTAAACTGGGTGGTGATCCCAGTAGAGTTGTCTCGGGTGCGTTTTAAGCGCTATACGCAGTTTACCGGTTTTGGATTGTTGGCTTTTCCGGCTGACTTGCCCCGTATTTTGGAGTGGGGAAAACGTGTTTTTATTGTTGATTGAGGTTTTCTTTTCGGTTTTGGGCTTTTGAGGGTCTCGATCTGCGCCTGCTGCGAGGGCAGGGAGAGGGAAAGGGGGCCGGAGGTTTAAGAGGAAGGGTACCCCCCGATGAGGCGCCTTTTTTGTGGCTTGGGCTGTGGGAGAGGTCGAGGGAGGAAGGGATCGTGACGTGCGATTGCAGTAGTCGCTCGAGAGGGATATCGGAAGGAGGAGCTTGTCGAGATGAAGTCGACGATGGGGTAAGCGCGATGGAGCGTACCGGAGGTCGCGGATGTTCTCGTCAGGGGTCTCCTTCGTGAGGAAATTTGGCGATAGTTGTAGGCGGTGGCTAACGGCTAATCTTAGTGTTTTCTGAACGTAGGCTTGTGGCTACCGAATTAGAAAACGCTTCGATTGTAGCATAGAAATCGTCGCTCGATTGACGTAGTCCAGAAGCCCTGTAGACGACGGCCTACGGTCGACGACGATTGAGGTCTGCCTCTTTAACCTTGCTATTAGGGATTGCCAAGTAATTACTGATTAGTGTTGGTTGGGCTTGGGGCCCAGGGGTGCGTATACGCAAAAGCAGAAAGCAGTAGGCAGAAACGACTCGATTGACTAGATTCTTGGTTGTTGTTAGGTTGAAGCTATCGCCAGAAGGGCGATGGCTGTGGGCTAGTCTAGAGGAAGCGTTTCGGCCGGACTATCTATCGGGCCGAGGGGCCGCGGCTGACTAATCAGCCACGGCCACTGCAGCCAACTGCTATTATTTCCACAGAAAGCATAACAACTTGGTGTGCTTGGGAGCAATTGCCGAGTTCAAGATTGCGGATTTGGTCCCGTTCAATGGCAGGGTGTCGTTTGGGGAGATCGCCAGCAAAACGCCCATGACGGAAGCAATGACAGCTCGTATTCTGCGCCATGCTATAACGATGCGAGTGTTTCATGAGCCAGAGCCCGGCATGGTTGCTCACACATCTGCGTCGAAGGTTTTGAGCCACTCGCCGGCCAACGACTGGCTACAGTCTGGCACACGCGAGATGTGGCCAGCCGCCACCAAGGTCAGTGGCTTCAAGGACTAGCGAGTCTCAGGAAACTTGGAGCTGACTATCACAATGCAATAGATGATTGAGGCCCTTCAGACGTGGCCGGCATCCGAGGAACCCAATGAAACAGTATGATTTATTTTTCGTCCCTCCTAGCTTTAGAACATCACTCAAGTACATTTGCAGGGCTATTCGCTGTCGAACGATAACGGAGACACCGTTTACAGTGTTTTTGCAAAGGACACCGAGCGAGCTGGCCAATGGGCAAGAGGCATGGCCATCTTTTCTGAGCGGCCTCAGTTTAGTCTGTCATACATAACAGACTACTATGACTGGGAGTCTCTGGGCCACGCTCGAGTGGTCGACATCGGTTCCCAAGGAGCTGTCTCCATCGCCCTGGCGAAAAGGTTCAAGAGCCTACAGTTGACTGCTCAAGACGTACAAAAAGGCCGGGGTGACGACGATGTCCCAGAAGAGCTACGCGACAGAGTACGATTCACAGCTCACGATCCCTTTGCCGAGCAGTCATGCGTAGCAGCAGACGTGTATTCTCTGCGCTGGATGTTTCACAGTTGGTCCGATAAATACTGCATTCAAATCCTGCAAGCTCTCATACCCGCACTTAAACGAGGTTCCAAGGTTTTGGTGCAAGAAACCGTGATGCCCGAGCCAGGAACCGTCGCGCTGTGGAAGGAGAAAAACATCAGGTGCGTGAGGCAGATCTCAACCTCCCTATAGACCTGTTCTTGACGTCTTCTCTAGGGCCACTGATCTCAACATGGCGGCGGCGTTTAACGGACAAGAACGAACCGTGGCCGAACTGAGGTCGCTTTTCACAAGAGCGAATTCTGATTTCGCATTCCAGACTGTGATTGAGCCCGCGGGCTCTGCTCTTGGGATCTTGGAGTTCACGTGGCAGGGACCAACCCAAAGAAATCCCAACTAAAACTACATAAAAAGAAGTAGCCACAAATCATTCTCTCTTGCACCTTCTGATTTGCTGTGAAGTAAGGCTATTAGCTACTAGTCCCAGCATTCATTTGTACCCTACTACAACATCGTGAACTCAATCGTATCTGTCCTGCAGTCCTCGGAGTCAGAAGACTTTGGGCCGGAGAGATATCGGTCTATAAACTATAAATTCAGATTCATCAATATCATGGTCTGCATCTCAGGGAGGATGGATAAAGTAAAAGATAAGGCAGATGGATACGTGTCACTACTTATTCATTCCTGCCTCTTCTAGAATATAATAAGGGTGGTAGCCTCCATAAGCACCAGCCAAGCTCCTTCTAACCCCATAACCGCACACCGAACCTCTGGAGCCCCAATATCTCCCTGTTCGCCCGAGGCCTCCTCATAACTAAGTTCAGGATGAACGAGAACATCAGAGTGAACTTGTATATAGCCATTCTTTCGTAGAAAGTGGCCTGTCCTCCCTTGGTCTACCTGGCTCGCGGCAGTCGCACGTCCATGACACTTTCGTAATTCCTTGGGTAGTAAGTATATGTGCGTACGAGCTCGAATCCCGCCTCTTCAAACACAAGGCGCCACTGTGCCTCGGTGCGTTCCATGCTCGCAAAGACTGAAAGCATGGTCATGTCAATCGATGCCGTGTTGAAGCTGACTTCCTTCTCAGGGAAGACCATTTCGTCTATAAGCAGCACAGATTCGGGAGCCATAGCGGCTTTGATGTTTTCAAGCACCAACTTGATCGTGTCAGGAGGGTGGTTGTGTAGCACGGCCCGGAGATAGTAGAACTTGGCGCCTAACTCACGGTATTAGAGTCAGCCCAGCTCAGCAAAGACGCAAGTAGAAAAGGGGGAGTCTGCGGACAACGCACCGACTATGGGCTGTGGGTCCAGCATATTATGCGCCATGTTTTCAACGCCCGGTGTTGGGAGTGCCTGTGCCACCGAATGCGGGAGGTCCTGCAACACAACGCGACCGGGTATGTCTGGATATTTCTCCCGAAACTGCGCGCACTGGTGGCCAACTCCACCGCCAATGTTGACGTATAGAGGCTTCTCGGATGGCCAACCACCGGCTTCTTCCGCGACAGGATATACAGACAACCAGGTAGAATTGGGGTTCCGGCGGAGGGCCATGTAAGTATTGAAGTGATTTAACTGTGCTGGATGTTGGCCGAACCAGGAGTAGGCATTCAGATCTGTATCGAAGGCCAACTTAAAGGCGGTGTGGGTTTCAGTCACCGGGTTGGCATACCCAGTCTTCTCTAGGAAGAGAGGAAGAGACTGGGCCGGCGGAGAGGCTGTACTGAAGCTGATTATAATTAGGCACCATGTCGATAACGGCGAGCTCGTAGGTAGAACCTACTAATGGGATATCCCAGCCTCGACAGCTCCGTCACTGAGGTTCTGTGTGACATGATTGGCCACATACTGGTGTTTACCCGTCTCGTGGATTGCCCCTGCGGCAGCGAGAAATCTCAAAATGCGAACTAGAACAATTTTCAGATTTATATCAAAGTCTAATATTAAATCTGGACTCACCCATCAACTGAGAATCTGTCTTGCACTTCTCTGATATCTCGTCGATTGTCAAGGGCTTGTCATGCTGTGACAAGTACTTGAAGAGACCCAAGTTGATTCCAACTTGAACTACGGCACTTTGGAGGGTCTCCTCGCTGGTTAGTCCGAGTGGCTGTGAAGGTTGCAGCAATTGACTAACCATATGTCCATATCTGTGGATAGTATCCTCGGTGGTTTCGAACGAGAGGAGTAGGTCTTGGAGAGCTTTCATGACTTGCTGGCGTCTGGCATCGCTCTCGTTAGCCATCAAGGTAACTTGGTCTTTAATTCCCTCCATCGTGATGATTTTCACTAGATTATCCAAACTTGTCTGTTGTCAGGTTTTGGTCGATGTTCCCAACAGCTGTATCGCACAACTTGCATCAATTGAATGTGGTTTGCTCTTTTTACCTTGCGTCCTGGACTCTCCTAATTGCATAACAAAAACGAGTGTGCAGTTGTCTCTGTTGGGTGATCTTACCGATCAACCCCGCTCGAGTGAGCCTTGAGTTGGACGAGAACCGACCTGTGGACAGTTCTAGATGCATGCCGATCGCTTCATCCCCCCCTCGCGTATGAATCGATGAGGCTGTATTACTCCGCGTCTGCATGGAGCCGTGATAAGCAGTGCGTCGTATTTCTGCATCCTTTGAGAGTTCCACCCCCCCCCGTCCCGATGACAACCACCCCAGATCCAATAGACCCCGTAGTATTGGCTAGATCGCGGGAGCCTCTGCGTTTCCCGGAGAAAGGCTACATTCCTATGCCAATACCAAGCCGAAACCCCGTAAGAAAAAGAAAGAAAAGGCTGCAAAGCAATCCATGGATAGAGCGCAATGCCGAGTTTAGCTTGAACCATCCAACTCATTGTTGAATCTCTACCTGTAGACAACATCAACTACTTCATCATGATTTCTTGGGTACAATATCTTGTCTTCTTCACCGTACTTGCATTTGGTCTCGCTACCTGGCGCTTTTTAGGCAGAAATGCTTCTGTCTGCGAAAGCTCGCCGAAAGTATGGGACAAGCTCGACGTCGCCGGCGATACGTTTGCGCAGAAGATGGTTTCCCTCAAGGCCATCATTCGATCTTGTCCTATCACGTCGGTCCCTGAGCTAGTCAACGACGGCTATCTCAAGTTCAACCAGACTTTAGGACGGGCTTTTGCTCTGCCCACGCCGTGGGTGCGTAGTGGCGCCTTGATGGTCCTGCCGCCATCGCAGATACCACTGCTCTTGCGCCCAGATAAGACAAGCGAAGCCACGTGGATCAACCTGCATGGCCTGGTTGAGAATGTTCAACTACCATACGTCGTTGCGGATCCTGATGTCTACCTCAATGTCCTGCAATTCGAAGTTGTGCGGCGAAAGATGCAAAGCCGCGACATGAACCGCCTTGCCCCTACAACGGCTGAGGAGCTTGAGGAATCCTTCAACGATATCTGGGGGGTCGAGAAGGAGTGGAAGGAGATCAATGGCTGGGAAGCATGTGGCCGAATCATAGCTCGCTCCTCTCAACGCATGCTCTTCGGCTTGCCTCTGAGTCGCAATCCGGCTCTGTTGGAAACGTCTCGCCGATATGCGAGCTCGCTCTTAGTCGGTGGCGCCATCATCAACTGCATTCCACTGCCGGTCCGATGGCTCCTTGGTCCGCTTGTTGCATTACGAGCGAAATATTACCAAGCACAATTTGTGAAGATGCTCGTACCCATAGTGGAGGAGCGGATTCGTTTATGGGAAGCGGACAAGAATGCTGGTCCCGTAAGTGTTTCTTTCGTCCGAGCAACTTCATCCCCTGCCTGCTTTAGCTTTTCTTGAGGAATCAAACACTGAGACATGACCTTCGCTGCTTGTAGGAAGACTTCCTTCAGTGGATGATTCCAATCTGTGCCAGCGAGGGACCCAGCCAGCTTGAACCGCACCGCATTGCGCTGCGTTTAGTTAGCATACTCATCCCTCTCGTATATGCTATCTGCTTTGTCTTTGCACATTGTGTATTCGACGTCATCGGCAGCCCGGACAGCTCGGACGTGTTGGCGGCTCTCGAAGATGAATGCAGGCGTGTATCCTCGCGGCAGGGGGGACTGGCCAGAAGCGAGAACGTCGACGGATTATTTCGCGTCGACTCAGCCTTACGGGAGTCTATGCGCATGTCTGGCGTTTCCGTGACGAATCTCTTCCGCGACGTCACCACCGGTGAACTTGATGTCGGGGGCGGGCTCCGTGTTGGGCCCGGCGTACGGATGGCCTTTCCGACGCAAAATATTCATCTGGACCCAGATAACTATGAAAACCCACTACAGTTTGACCCGTTCCGCTTCTCCCGAAAGTTCGAGGGTGAGAAGGAAGCTGTCGGGGAAAGAGAACTCGCCGTAACGACAACACCAACATTCCTGCCCTTTAGTTACGGAAGACATGCATGCCCCGGACGGTGGTTTGCTGTACAGGTCATGAAGCAGGCCTTGTCATACCTCGTCCTGCACTATGATGTCGAGTTAGTAGGCGGTCCGGCCAAAAGGATGGCCTTAGGGAACACTATGGTGCCTGCTGTGAATACACGGATGAGAATCAAGCGAAAGCACTGAAGTGGTTTGGTGTTACGGTCTTCCCTGCAGATGGAGTATCCCCCTGGATAATTTTCTAGCCACCCGGAGGTAGTATTCGTTCATCGGAGATACTTATGGCGCTACATTGCGTTCAATCCCTTGCTACAAGCCACTTTGTGTACTGATCATTCATTCCCGTGTTTGCGTGCCGCCACAGCGGCCCTCTACAACATCCATAGCTTCAGCAGCATTCTTGGCAGCTTCCTAGTATTCCCCTATAGTCTACTTTTAAGCTACTCACGATGCTTTCTGGACGGTCATTGGCAACGTGGAGACTATTGAAGGGTTTGAAGGCTTTGACGATACGGCAGAACTCCAAGTCCCACGTCACATTACGACAGGGTAGTGTCTATACGTTGCACCAGGCATAGGCTAGTTTCAGTGATGCTCCGTGTTCTCACTCCCACTTGTCCACAAATCTACGTCAAGTCGAAGAAGGTGATGCGTGTCGATCAGAGCGGGGTCCTCAACCACGACTGGCCAAGAAGAGCCTCAGGCTTTGATAATCCAAAGTGCGGCGAGTGGTCGATATACGGGAGGACGGCTTGTGCGTGACACGGCATTATCACGGAGTAAGCATCCCGCATACCGTGAACCGTATGCAGATGACTGCAGTCTGGTAGCCCCAACGTGGGTACTCCGGCTCGGAGAACGAGCCTTGTCTGGTACTGCATCGGTACATTTTACAACTTCTCGCGGCAGCCAAATTCATGAGGCCCTTGTCTACCATCCTTAGCTTTCCTGTACGTGTAACAGCACTGAGCCGCACGACATGTTGCCCCCCGATTGAAGGACGTATAGCTGCAGTGAGATTACAGCGTGGCAGGGATAAAAACGGGGGTATGAGTGGCCTGCTAAGAGCGTCAGCGTTGCAGTGGCTACTGGCACCATGCATCTGTTGGCTGCTTGGCGGTTGTGCGCGTGCACCAGAATATCAATGATTCGGCCCAACGGCAGTCCTACTTGTCGTACATTGTTCATGTAGGTATGGATACGAAGCGAGTTTTTTGTCTCTATCACCGCTACATGCACTACGTTGTGTCAACCCAATATTTTGAATATACCCATGACATGTAACTAAACGGGGATGTGTCATGCAGTTAGACTAAGCATGTAATTGGTGTAGAGAAAGATCGTAGCCACGATACCATATTGATGTAGTCCTGAAAACAAAAGAAAAGAAAATGAGTGTACAGGGAGCTTCAGGCTATATAGTCTGGAGCTCATTGGTCATCTCCACACTAGTCCGTATCCGGCGATCTGACCCCCTATACACCGTGACAGGATGAGGCCCCTTGAGGTGATCGAGTTTGACAGATGAAGCTGTAGCTTCTACACTATCAGGATTACCCAGGAGTCGTTGAGTGCAACTAAGCATTCGCAATCCATCAGCGACAAATTCAACGAGCAAAGCGATCCTTCAAGTTTTGGCAGAACTGGGCGCATCCCATACTATCTCCAAGGTCGATAGCAATGATCCTTCTGGCACTATGACCCTCTGAAGGTGAAACCTTGCATCAACCGCTGCAAGTAGAGCTTTCCACTCGCTTAGATACCTATTGCGACCGTTGAAATTAGCCCCGATCGCTAAATCTATTGCTCTGTGTCATTTGTAAGCAATCTTGGATCTTCCAACTGTCAAAGTGGTAGACGTTACCTCATCTCACGATCTCTCCAGACAGGGATCGCACCAGGCTCCGGCATCACGAGTTCCATTATAAGGATTATTGTACCATGTCGGAGGGCGGGTACTTGTGCTTTGAGTATATTGAGAACCTCTTTGTCGTTTCGAATTTGAAAGACTAGGCGCAAAAGATAAACATCGGCTTGGTCAATTTGCGGTTCAAAAAGGTCGTAGGGTTTGAATTCAATGCGATTCTTCAAGTCATCAAACACCTCAACGCCGGAGGTATGGTTGGCCGTATCTTGCACGAGAAACCTGAGGTTTTTAAACCTTTTCGCCAGCAGTATGGCGACATCGCCTCGGTGTCCACTGACGTGGCAGACAAGCGATTCACCTAGAGAGGCCCAGTCATACTGCTCGATGACATCTGCAGCGGCCCAGCCGGCAAAGTGGTCGTGGGCGTCGATTCCACCCTGAAGGCGCATGCTCCGTGCAGGATCCGCGGCAATCAATTCGAGGGCGGATTTTTCGCTCTTGTTAGCAAGAGAGAAGCCCTATGAAGGTTGGTCTCCGCAATCGAGTAGGAAGCGCCATAAAGACTAAAGACTCACAGTATGGTTGGCCTCTTCCGACGATGGCCATTTCTGGATCGCGTCTAACATCTGGGGTAAGTCTCTCATGTTAGTCCATCAAGATAAGTAGTTCTTCTTGGGATCATGTTATAGATGAAAGCATACCCTCGTCGCCGCAGGCCAGCCCTCTCGGGCCCCAAATCCCACGAAGTCCTTCACATATGGTTCGACAAAGTACCTAGATAATTTCGTATGTGCTACCATACCGGGCTCAGGCTCGTGGAAAATATGCCTGGCCATTACGTGCCTAAGCAGGCGTCGAACAAGTGGTTCATCCAGACCCGTTACTTTGGCAATCTCGCCAAATGAGATCTGGCCTTCGATAGGGACAGCATTGGCGAAGCCGAATCGGCTTATAGCGTCGATCCCGGCGAGATTTGTTGTCTTTGAAAATTAGCTTATTATATTCCCTCCGATTGAGAGCTCTTACGGCACAGAATTTGAAAATCAGGCGAACGGGTTCCATAAGAAGTTCGTGGAGTTCAGTAGTCGCATCGAGCACGGCATCTTGGAGGTGGAGAGTATTGGCTGGGAGCCGCTCTGGGCTATTCTCCGTGAACGACGGTGATGGCACACCTTGAGATGATAGAAGCTCTTGGATCTGTGACACTGAAGTGCTGATCTTGGCAGCCAACTCAACAATTCGCGGGCTCGTGGACGAGGATTCCATAACTGCAACCAAGCCAAAAGACCTGAATCGCGGACCAACGCAGAGAGCCAAGGCAACCAGGAATCGTAGTTATTTCTTGAAATCTAGGGGCATGCCTGGGTACCCGTACTTGTGGGGCTTTATTACAGCCTAACCACCGGGGCCACAAGTAACGTCTGGAAGCAAGGCTCAGTAGAGGGTCGCTAAAGCACGCAAGAGGCGTGGAGTACATTGTCTTGTGTGGAGTCCAGCGCGTAGAGATAAGGACTTTTGCGCATGACCTCCCGTCTTGTCCATCATTATTATACTAAAGACACCCCGGAGGTTCGTGTATTTGAGGCACGCCTCACCCGTCTTGACCCCGCACAAGAGTCGGATATAAAGGCATGATGCAGGTGAGAAGCCATGCAGGGCCAGCAGTAAGCAGTAAGCAGGAAGGCTGCACACGCGGCCTTTGAGCATCATGGGACGCTTGGCCGAGCAATCGAGTTCCGGCTAGCTGCATATTTTCTGAGGTTGCCTATCCACCCCCGACGGCCTTCAGTGTCTGCGGAAGAGGCAGCATGCATCATAGCCCCCTTTCACAATACTAGGTAGTATATGGGTCTATCGTGATACGTCAGTCCAAGCTTGCCACTTGGTGCCTGTTACCTCACAAGGATTCTGTACTAGGTTGGTCGAACACACCAATGTCATTGCTTTCAGAATATCTGTATCAGCGCTGTCATATGCATCGCATTGGTGGAAGGTTGTTAAATGATAATCGGCTTCTGCCACTTAGCATTATTCATTGGTTGCTTTCCAAGCTGAACCACTCTCCTCTGATTTCTTCACGCAGATTTGGCTTTTTCTCGATTCGAATCAAAATGAAGTCGACGGCGACCCAATACGAAGAATTAGCACAGCAGATTGAATCCATCTTGCAGAATCCAGAAGCTCTTGATGTCCGTATCACTGACGAACAGCTTCGTCGCCGTCTCGCAGATGGGGGGCGTAAGCTCAGCATCCTTCTTGAAGAGCCAAGGCACACCATGAGCAGACTCGAGCACGTGGTACTTATCACTCCTGCTCTATCAAACCAGAGTCTTCAATTTGGTTCTAACCTTTAAACCAGCATTTTCAGCTCCCCCTGGCTATCATTGGCGCTGATACGGGGCTATTTGCCGCCCTTGCCGCCGAGCCTCGATCTTTCACCAGTACGGAGCTTTCACAGAAGACCGGTGTGACCTTAAGCCTCCTGAGTATGCATCTCTTTTGTTCGACTTGGAAGCCGACGGGTGGTGCTGACAATGCTCAGAACGGCTACTACGTTACTACCAAGCCCTCGACATGATATACCAAGTCGGCAATGATGCCTATCAAAGCAGCAACGTAACTCGGGCTCTGGGTAATGAGGACAATGCCGATGCCCTTAGATTCGCGTGATTATCATCACTTCCCCTGACTCTAAGCACGCTGATGACGGCGATAGGCACAAGATCATGGGGCCTCCGGTGTTCAGTCTTCCTGACTTGCTCCAGTCCACCGAATACAAAGACCCCACCGGCGTTATGCCGACAGCTCTGTCAAAGGCTCACCATACGGAAAAGCATGCCTACGCATGGCTTGGAGAGAACCCCTGGGCATTGAAGCTCACCCTTGCGTACATGAAAGTTCAGTTTGAAAGCAGGCCGTCATTCTTCGACGTGCTGGACTTCCAAGACCGTTTCGGTACCGACTCTACGAGCTCGGCGGTTCTATTTGTCGATATTGGCGGTTCGACTGGCTCTCAATCTCTCAAATTTCGGCAGCGATACCCAAGGCTTCCCGGACGGGTTATCATACAAGACCGGCCAGAGGTTGTACAGAAAGCCAAATTGGCGCTAGACAAAACTGCAAACATTGAGTTGGAGGTGTACGATATCTTCACGCCTGAGCCCATCAAAGGTATGAACGCGGAAAGCTCTATATTAGACATAAAAGTTGACTCAGCTTACTCGTTACTCAGGGGCGCGCGCCTACTACATGCGCAAGATCTTGCATTCGTTCGCAGATGAGAACTGCTTGAAGATATTGACAAATATAAAAGCAGGCCTGACTGAGCAGTCGGTGATCCTGATCGACGAGACTGTCCTGCCGGAGGAGGGTGCTAGACCAAGAGGGGCTCAGCATGATATTGAGGTGTTGATGAGCGTTGGCAAGTACTCCCCTTTCTTGTTAATTCTCGCCGTGTCTTGGTTATATCCAGCGCTTTGCAACTCGACTGGGTGCCCTTGCGTTGAACGAATGACGTTTACACAGCACAGAACGCCGATTGGTCCAGGACGCTGACTTGGGGCTCTATAGGTGCAAAGGAGCGCACGAAGCTTGAGTGGGAACAGCTAATTGATGAATCGGGACTTAGATTGAGGGAAGTGGTCACATATGACGCAGAGTACGATGAGTGTTTGATCATTGTAGGTCTTTGAATGTCAGATAGGGATCTCGCCCGCGCCTAGGTCATGCTTTCACCTCGATATCATAGTTTATAAAAACGGATATTCGCATCCACAAAAACGGATAGTACATCCACGCATATATACCCCAGTGCACAAATAACGCCCACCACCCAAATTTATATATATAGCATTATTTTAACTCTACTGCTATTATACTTAAATATCCTCTTTACTATAATTACACTATACCCTCGCTATACTTACTATAGCACCTAACCACTTAAATCGATAGCGGTTTAAAGGGTTTTTAATAGTTCCTAATGTATATAAATTATAATCTTATCTAGAATCTCTTCCTCGCCGCCGTTAACACCGTTACTATTACTAATAATGTCCTCTATAGCTAGATCTACCTATAGCAATTAATTAATATTTCTTATAGCCTCTATATACTACTTTTTAGCTGCTAGTTATATATTTAAGCGTGAAGCTGCTAAGGAAGTTAAGCTTGTGGATCTCGTGATATATAATAAGAATACTTATTTTTAAGGTAATTAATTTACTTACTTTATAATTTATCTCGCCGGGTATTAACCTTAATAAGTAGCTACTTATTAAGTAATATTACTATAAATATCCTTATTATTTAGTGATTAAAGGGTTTTATTATTTTATTTAAAAGCTAAGTTAATTTGCTATATAAAAGCTATTATTACTATTATTTTATTGCTAACTTTACTATTTAAGCTTATAATAGTAAAAGTTATCTTTTTATTTATTATTACTTTTCTATAGCTTTTAAAAATACCCTTTTTATTTCCTTTAAATATTAATTTCGTAAAGTTTTCCCTTTATAAAGGTAACTTTTTTTAATAAAAGAATTATTAAAAATAAGTTTTTAAAGGAGAGGTTATAATTAAAATATTAATCTTTATATATATTACTTTTTTTAAAAGAAAGCTCGGCTTCTTTTTAATTAGCTATATAATTTATATAAATTAAGCTAAATTAAATATAAATAAGGCAGCTATAATTAAAAGCTTTATAGTTATTTCTATAAGCTTCCCTTTAAAGTATTTATATAATATATTAGTAAATACTTATAAAAAGCTTAAGCGTTACCTTTAAAATTTAAAGAGAAAGTTTTCTTAGCTACTTTTAACTATTAAACTTTTTAAGCGATATTATCTTTTAATAAGCTTTTTTAAAATTAAAGTAATAAGTTATATATTTAATAACCTTATAAGTAAATTTTATTAAATAAAGAAGATTCTTTATATTATAGTTTAAATATACTTTAACTTTTTAATATATATACTTTATAAAGAAGGCTATATATAAATTAAAGTTAAATATTTTATAGGTTTAGTTAATAACTTATTTAGCGATAATCTTCTCTTGCTTATTAATATATTAAGTTTTAAGATAAGTAATAATCGCTACCTAATTTAAAAATTTCTTTTAAAGCTATTATTAAGCTATATTATAAGTCTCGCGATTTATAAAATACTTTATAAACTTAAAGAAATTAAAGAAAGTTATTTAAGTATAAGGAATATTATTAAGGACCTTTAATAATATTATAAATATATTTTTTATTAATATATTAAAGGTAGTTAAATCTTTATTATAAGCCTCGCTATCTTTAACTTTAATACTTTTTAAAATATTTTCTCCGCTAACTTTATTAATATTAATTTTTATATTAGCTTCCTCTATTTTTATTTAATATTTTAAATAATATTTATATTTATATAAAAGATATATAGCTAATAATATATTTAAAGGAATTTATAACTTAAAGTATTAATTAAAGTATTATTATAGTTAATAATAAAAATGCTTAAAGAGTTATATTTATAGTTATTAAAGAGTTTATAAACTTACTTTAAAAGTTATAAAAAGCTAAATTCTCTCTTATTATTAATAATACTTTAAAATAATAATAAAGGTTTCTTTATATAAGTTATTACTATACTTTAAAAGTAAAGTATTTTCTTATTATTTATTAAATATATATAATTAAATAATAAATTTTATAAAACTTATTACTTTTTTATTTAAATAAGTTATTACTCTTTATATTAAAAGATATTTATAATATTATTTTTCTTATTCTTTATAAAATAATATTAATAGTAATATTCTTTTAGCTAATTTAAAGCAGCTTAAATAAATATATAAATACTTTATTTCTTTTTTTAAAAGTTTTATAGCTAATTCTTTATTATATTATTATTTAGCTAAATTCTTAAATATTTTTAATAAAGGGCTACTTTAAATTATTTTAACTTTATAAAAAATAAGTTTTAAGCGGTATAAGCGAGAAACTTATAATAATTTACTAATAACTTTATTTAACTATATTAAGCTTTAAAAACCCTTTAAAGATTATAATAAATATATTTATTCTTTTAAATTATTAATTTTCACTTATTTAACGTTATTATAGTTTTATAAGTAAGCGCTTATTATTTATAACTTATTTTAATTATTAAAGCATTATTTATTATTATAATAAAGAATTATTAAGCACTTTAACTATATATTAAAATAGAGCGGCACCGTAGCGCATTAGTTAAGCGTTAGGGTACCCTTTTATACTAGCAATATAAAGGGTATAGGTTTAAATCCCGCTAATGCCTTTTCGACCTGCCCTCCCGATAGCACGCCCCTTTAGCGCCGAAGGGCAAAACTAATTTTCCCCCCCCTAATTAATTCCCTATAATTGCGTACCTATTACTATTAATCACTATATCCCTAGCTAATAAGGTTTTTTCCTTATACTACGGGTTTTTCCCTATTAAGCGCTTATAAGGCTTTCCGGGAGGTATTTAACAGTGTAGTAAATACTTCTTATTATATAAAGTTACTTATAAAAGCTTAAGTATAAAGCAAATTAAGGTTTATAAAGAAAGGGGAAGCTATAGCCTTAACTAGCTTCCTTTCCCTTACTTACTATATTTTAAGCTTTAAGAGATAGAATTTAAATAAGATAAATAATTTATATTAAAATAAAGCGTTTAATATTTACCTTTTTTAATATTATTAAAAATTTAGTAAATTTTATAATTATATTTAAATTAACTTTAAAGTTTTTATAAATATTATATTTATTATAAAAGAGTTTAAAGAAAGGAAAAAAGCTAAAAAAGTATTAATTAATAGCGGTTAATTATAATAATATTAGCGTTTTATTAATAATAATTAACTTATTATTACACTTTAAAATTAAAGTAATTTAAAATCTATATTTCTATTATAGCGCTAATTAAATAAAATTTAAATAATTAATAATAGTTTTTAATATAATATTAATTAAACTTATTAAATAATTAATTAATTAAAGGGTATATTATTATAAAGAAATTAAATTAAGTTTAATAGTAATAAAGGCTATATAGAGCTATAATATTATAGCTATAAAATATATTTAAAGGTAATTAAAAAACGTTAAATAAAAGGCTTTAATTAGCTATAGCGTATAAGGTGCGGCTTATATAAGCGGGCTATAAATATACTATTTATTTTTATAAATATAAATATTTATTTTTTAATTTATAAGTAAGAAAACTATATTATACTTAAAGTAATTTAAATAAATATAAAGTTTAATAATAAAGCATTTAACTATATAAAAAAAGATAATAAAGTGTTATAACTTTAACTTTTTATATTAATATAAAGATTTATAAAAATATTATTAAATATTTATTATAAATAATATAGCTTATATACGTATTATAGCTAGCTTTAATTAATCGTTAATTATAATATATATTATTTATTAAGTATTTAATTAAGATTAGCTAAAAGTTTTATATATATATCCTTTATTTTTTATAAAAAGTAATAATAATAGTAACTTTAAATAGAAATATAATATTTATAAAGTAGTAATATATAATAATGTTATATAATATTTACTTAAAAAGTTTTATATCGTTATCTTATATATATAATAAGTGAAATAGCTTAACTATTAAATGTTATATAATATATTACTAGCCCCTTTATAAAAAGTATTTATATAAAATTTAATCTCTTTAATATAAAGAGATATTAATTATTATATAACTTACTTATATTTAAATATTAATATTTAAGGTATAGCTTAATTAAATAGTTTAATATTATATTATATTATTATTAAATCGATAAAACCGTTATTTAATTATTATTTATAATCTTTTTTAACTTTATTTATATAAAAGCGGCCTTTTTACTTATTTTATATAATAAAGGTTTTTATAATAAACTCTTTATACGCCACTTATTAAGTTTATATATTTAATTATTAATTAATTTATTTTTTTAAGTTTTTTTATTAAGCTAGAATAATAGTAAATATTTAAAATAAATAAAGTATAATATATCTTTTAAAATTAATATAATAAGTTTTATTATATAAAACTTTTTATAATAACTTATTAATCTTTTATAAGCTTATCTATAATTAAAAACTATTATTCTATATTAATAGCTATAGCGTTAAGCCGCGCCTAATTTATTTATATTAATATTATTAAGGTTAAAGCTATTATAAGCTATAAATAACTTAGTTTAACGCTATTAAGTATTATTAATATATAAAAGTGCTATTATTATATATTTTAAGCTTTTAAGTTATTTAAAATAAGTAATATTAAAAAGCCGCTATTATATTAAAAGTTTTAACTTTATTTAAATATATATTTATTATAACTTTATTTTATAAAATTATTTAAAAGTAATTATTTAGCCGAAATTAAAATAATTATTAATTAAGCTTAAATTAATATATATATTTAAAACTTAAATAAAGCTATTATATTTAATTATTTAAATATATAGATTTAATAGCTTATAAATAATTATAAAAATAAATTTTAATTATAATAAATAAATCTTTATTTAAATAAAAAGTTTTCTTATTAAAATAAAAAAATATAAAGATAAAACTATTTCTTTATTAAAATAAGTCGATATATTTATTATTACTTTAAAAATATATAATATTTATTTTAAAGAAATAAAGAAGTTTATTATTTATAAGTAAATGTAATAATAATTAAATAAAATAAAAGTAATTAATTATTTAATATACTTTTAAAAGGTTTACCTTTATATAAATAAATAAACTTAATTATAGAAATATAATATAGTTAAATAATTTAATTTAAAATAATAATTATAAGTCTTTAACCTTATATTTAAAAAAGATATTTAATTATTATTTTATAAAGTTATACTTAATTCGGAAAATATTATAATTATTACGTTATAATATAATATATATAAAGTTATTTTATATTTAATTATATTTTTTAAATTAAATATTTATTAAAACTTATTATAAATAAAAGTTATTTTATAAATTTAAATAAATAAATCTTTAATAACTTTATTATAAAACTTAAATTAAGTTTAAATTTTAATTTTTCTTAAAATAAATAAATAAATATTTATTTATTAAAATTATTATAAGTTATTTTAAAGAAAAGAAAAGAAAATATTATATCGATTACTTTTTATTTATTTTAATTTCTTTATTAAGCTAAAATAATAATAAATATTTAAGAAAAATAAAATATAATATATCTTTAAAGATTAATATAATAAGTTTTATTATATAAAACTTTTTATAATAACTTATTAATTTACTTTTATAAGTTTATTTATAATTAAAAGCCGTTTTTACGTTAATAATTATAATGTTAAGCCGCGCTTAATTTATTTATATTAATATTATTAGTTTATTAAAATTAAAGCTATTATAAGCTATAAATAACTTAATTTAACGCTATTAAGTATTACCGATATTAATATATAAAAATGTTATCGCTATATAACTTAAGCTTTTTATATATAAATATAAGTTATTTAAATTTAATAATATTAAAAAGCTTTTATTACTTTATTTAAGGTTTTAACTTTATTTAAATATATATTTATTATAACTTTATTTTATAAAACTATTTAAAAGTAATTATTTAACTAAAATTAAAATAATTATTAATTAAGCTTAAATTAATATTTATATATATTTAAAATCTTTAAATTAATTAAATAAAGCTATTATATTTCTATTATTTAAATATATATATTTAATAGCTTTATTATAAATAGCTATAAAAATAAACCTTATTTATAATAAATAAATCTTAATTTTAATAAAAGATTTTTTTATTAAAATAAAAAAAATATAAAAATAGAAACCTAAGATAATATTCACGCCGTGACGGCTTAAAAGTATAAATTAGTAGTAAAATCTATTAATTTTAATTTAAGCGTTAGCTGTAGAAAAGAAGCCTTTACTAATTACGCTATAGCCTACAGCGTGCCTATTTATAGCGGGCAGTGGGCAGATAAGATAAGCCTATCGATAAGAGCTGCTGTGCAGCCCTATGCTAGCGTTTAGCTTAACGCTCTTATAAAACCTTTCTTTATTTAAATAAATTAATATATTTATTATTACTTTAAAAAAATATAAGATTTATTTTAAAAGAAAATAAAGAAATTTATTGCTTATAAAGTAAAAATTAATAATAAGTTAAATAAAAAAAGAAAGTTTAATTATTTAATATATATATTTTAAAATAATTTACTTTTTATTTAAATAAATTAAAAATATAAACTTTAATTATAAAACTATAATATAGTTAAATAAAATTAAATTTAAAAGAATATAATTATAAGTCTTTTAACTTTATATTTAAAAAAGATAAAGTATTATATAATAAATATTA
>JALPVH010000435.1:0-36257 GCA_023242295.1 Diaporthe ilicicola | reverse complement strand
TTAATAAATTAATAGATTAATAAATTAATAAATTAATAAATTAATAAATTAATAAATTAATAAATTAATAAATTAATAAATTAATAAATTAATAAATTAATAGCTTAATAAATTAATAACTTAATAAATTAATAGCTTAATAGGGTAATAAGTTAATAAAATAATAAATTAAAAAATTAAAAAATTAAGTTTTTTTTATTATTTTTTAATTTTATTAATTTTTATTTTATTTAAATTTATTTTAATTTATTTTAAGGTTTTTTTAAGTTTTTATTTAAAAAAAAAATCTTTTTTAAATCTTTTTAATTTTTTCTTTTAAAGGTTTTTTTTTAAAAAAAATCAAATTTTTTTTAATTTTTTTATAAATTTCTTTTTAAGGTTTTTTTAAAAATTATTTTAACTTCTTTTTTATTCCTTTTTTTATAAATTTTTTTATTTTTATTTTTAAGATAATTATCTTTTAATTTATTTTCTTTCTTATTTAATTATTAAATTTATTATAAACCTTTTTATAAAAAAAATCTCTTTTTTCCCTCTCCTTAAACGCTTTTTTTCTTTAATTTCTTCTTAATTAGTTAGTATTAGGTGCTGGCTGGATATAAATAGATTTCGGCTCATATAGAGAATCGGGAGGTTTGTGATAGAAAAACAGCAAACAAGCATTTAGCATTTTTAAACTGGATGTGGATTTTGGCTCTGTCCTTGTGACAGACATAACAATGCAACCAGTCATTGGAGAGGTCCCTGAACCAAAAGAAAAAACAAGACAACCTGCACACTCGAAAGGAAAGACACAGGACTCGATATTTTGTATGTGTGCATGGTGTCTTGGATCTCATCATCATCACTCTCCTGGGTTTTCCAGTTTGTTCACCTATTTGAAGAAGGGACCCAACCGAGAAAATTTCCATTGTTTCTTGTGTGTTGTTTTCTGTCCGTGACCATGAACCATGGAAACTACAGGGACCGCGTTAAGCCGTCGACAGCAGCTAACTTGCTTGCTTTTCCCTTGCACCGCACGATCCTGTCCAGCCGTTCATCTATCCACACGCACACACAACCATCCACACAAAACAAAGAGAGGCCAGCCGATGCCAAACGAACCAACCTGTGATGAACGAACCCAAAACTCCACCGCATGGGGAACCGGGGGTATAAAGCCTTGACCGGGATTTTGCATGCTTTCCGATTGGCGTCGTTCTTTTGAATTTACCGGTTGGACTTGGCGACACGCTCGAGCTCGTCCTTCTTCTTGATGGCGTACGAGTTGCTGCTGCCCTTGGCGGCATTGATCAGCTCCTCAGCCAGGCACTCGGCGATGGACTTGACGTTGCGGAAGGAGGCCTCGCGGGCGCCGGTGGTCAGCAGGGAGATGGCCTGGTTGACGCGGCGCAGGGGGGACACATCGACGGCCTGGCGACGGACGGTACCGGCGGAGCCAATACGGGTGGAGTCCTCACGGGGTCCGCAGTTGACGATGGCGTCGACGGCCACCTGGATGGGGTTCTGGTCGGTCATGAGGTGGATCTAAGGGGGAGAGACCTGTGTCAGCTGGCTGGTCATAGAATGTAGGTGCCTGTCTCTTGATATGGTGGTGGGGTTGTTTGCTTCTTGCGGGTGTCTGGCGTCTGTGTCTGGTGTCTGCGGGTCGACTGAACTTACGATCTCAAAGGCGTGGGCGATGATGCGGACGGCCATCAGCTTCTTGCCGTTGTTGCGGCCGTGCTGCATCAGGGAGTTGGTCAGGCGCTCGATGATGGGGCAGTTGGCCTTGCGGAACCTCTTGACGGCATATCGGCCGGCGGAGTGAGGCAGGTAGACGGGGTTGCGGATCTGAATGTAGTCGCTGCAGGATAGAGGGCGTCATGTTAGCACCTAATGCTTTCCCCTCTAGCAAGCAATAATGTGAGACCGTTCCAGTTTGCCCCGTCTTGATGTCCATGAAAGATGCCTGGCCTCTGGTGTTGGAGTCGTGTGTTGTCTCCCTCGCTTTGCTCGCTCCAGTTGTGCGCACACACACGTGCAGGTCGAGTTTCCTCCTCTCACGCCAGGCGGGCATCTCTCGTGGGCATCAAGACCGCAAGGCACATGATCGGTAGGGTATGGCATGCAAAAATCGTATCTAGTGTGCGTGGTGAAGCCTTACGTCAGGGAGATGTCGCGGATCTCGACATCCTCGTAGGACCACTTGTTGAACAGCTTGACACTGCCAATCTCCTGGACGACGTCCTTGGGGAGGACCTGGTAGCCGGAGACGGCCTCGACCTCGATTTCGCCGTTGTCAGACATGCTGGGCACAGTATTCCGAATCGGATCGACGAGATTGAAGGATTAGGGTCGTCGGAAGGGATCCTTCGCTGGCTGGTGACTGTTGGTGGGCGGGTGGGTTGGGTGGTTGTCGTGGACGGGCGAAGATCAAGATCTTTTTTTCGTCCGCTCTGGCAGTGGTGGTCTCTGGCGAATGGTGGGTGCTGCTAGCTCCAAGTGGTGCTGGGTGCTGGTGCTGCTTAGCACAACTTGACTGGCACATTGGTGGTAACGCCACAGCCAGGTTTGATTGGGCCCGTCGGCACAAAGTGCCCCACTTCTGTCGGTTAGGGCTTCGGAGCAGGTGTGGCGCAGTCGTTCACCCCAAAAACCGAATCGGCCCTCTCTCTGGTGGTCCGCCTACCAGTAGTAGCGGAAGTCGAGGTTTTGGACTGCCCAGAGCTGTGTGTGGTGCACCGGTAGGGATTTGGCAGGGCGACCTTTTTTCTACTACTCCCACTTCTTCCTGCCCATTCAATCATTTGACCGACCATCCATCTACATCCCATCTCAACCCCAGCAAATCAGTCAAGATGGCCCCCTCTGCTACCGGCGCGAAGAAGCAGAAGAAGAAGTGGTCCAAGGGAAAGGGTACGTGGACATCATCCTCATCACCGTCCCCAATCTCGTCGGCCTCGGGTGCACTGATTTTGGAGGTGTGGGCATCTTGACGTACGACGGCGACAGCAGCGACGACAGCGCTCTACGCTTCTGTCCCGCGTCACTTGCGCCTCCTCCGGATTCAACTGCACCACGATGGGGACTCGCCTTGCAGTGTCGCATCATCTGCTAACAGCCGACTGCAGTCAAGGACAAGGCCCAGCACGCCGTCATCCTTGACAAGGCCACTTCTGACAAGCTGTACAAGGACGTTCAGTCCTACCGTCTCGTCACCGTCGCCACCCTTGTCGACAGACTCAAGATCAACGGCTCCCTGGCCCGCCAGTGCCTCAAGGACCTCGAGGAGAAGGGACAGATCAAGCCCATTGTCACGCACAGCAAGATGAAGATCTACAGTATGTCCCTCCGCCTGGTCACCATCCAGACATGACATGCCAGGCCATGGCATGCCATCATACGCAGACGCATCGCTAACAACCTCGTCCAGCCCGTGCTGTCGGTGCCGCCGAGTAAACCTCACAACAAGACCAAGCTCTCTTGTAGAGTGCCCGTTTCCATGACGTCGGGGCGGAACCAGATTCTCGCGGACGATGTCCTCCACGCATGACAACATATGATGGTGTCTATCAAAGGGCTGGGAACACCAACGAGCAGGAACGTCAAATTGCGGCAGGCTGGGAGTTTTTTTCGGGTCTTTCGGTTTGTCAAAGTTTGGGCCGGCTGGAAAGGAAGATGATGCATCGGCGCGAGATCTTGTCTATTTTGCGGCACCGTCTTTTTCTGCTGCCCGGTCCGGAGGGATACCCTACACTCTTGCTAGGTGTAGCATGCAACGGGTTGGAAGTGCTCTGAACCCTAAAAGAAACAATGGAACAGCATTGAAGCACAAGGATTGAGGACCCAAAAAGAATCCTTCGAAGTGACTTGTTGACATCATGTGCGGCCCGGCGTATTCGAGCACACTGGGGCCTCAAAAAGCAGTATCGACAGTGCCGGCGATCGACCTGCGCGTGCTTGTCTGCATCTATCTGTCATTATTGTTCAAGTTGTACAAGGCGGTGAACCGATCGCAGCCAATCTTTTCTACAGGTGATGGCCTATCCTGGAGTTCCAAGACCTCGCCATATATTGCCACAAGCCTTGTGCAGCGGTGACTCCATTTGTTGGACGAAATTGCAGTCATCTGGATCTCGTGATCGCCACGGCATGCTGATTTGTGCCTGGGCGTGTGACAACACTTAAAGGCTAGCCTCTGCTACTTTCTGTGGTAGAACGCTGAACAGTAGCTTGACATGTTCTTCGTAACACTCGAGTCTTTGCAGAGGTGGAGCGGTTTTGTGGTAGCCATTTTCTCCAAGTCAATTTGCACTGAATGCGAACTCTTTCTTTCTATATATTTGGGTAAATTTGGTTGGTTCCGGGCAAAGGGCTAGGGCCAACAGAATTCTCTGGCCGGTGCGGACCATTGCTCAGAACAGAAAGTTCTGTTGTTGTCTGGCAAACTGGCTGTTGCAGCTGATGCAGACCGTCTCGTCTCGTTAGTGAGCGTGTCCATTCCCTTGTCCGGCCTTGCCGAGTATCTTGATTCTTGACGTTGCGTTGTCTGGAGAAGCCCTTGGCTGGAAGGAATCAAGGAGGAGCAAGCAACAAGCAGGAGACTTTTTGCAGAGGCAACCCGTGAAGACATGGCGTATACACGTAGAGAGCAAACACGACGATTGCAGCAGCCAGCAGCCTCAAGCATTGAGCGCAATTGTCTCAAAAGACAGTCAATGTATGCTGAGTCGGTTAAGGGGCATGTTCTAGAAAAGATGCAGAATATCAAACGCTTCGAGCACGCGGCCTGGCTGGCTGGACGGCAAAAATTACTCGGGGTTTTCAGGTTTCCCCAGCTTGCGTACTTGGGCTCGGGCAAGGCGACCCTAAAATCATCACTGGAGCCCACCCACCGGGAGAAAGATCCCGAGCCTGTGCCGGATGAGGGAGGGTGGAGGCCGAGGTCGAGACTTGTACTCTGTACCCAAGCTGGCCCATCTGTCAGCTGCAAAGATCTCGTGATGTTTCGTAGAGAGCCCCAGCTCTGAGACATGCGAGATGCGATACCACAGCAGATAGCATTTTGGACAAATGACATAAACAGTGGAGTTGAGTGAATCCCCAAGCTCTTCTCAACCTTGGAAATCATCCATCCACCCGCCAATCCATTCACTGCCATCCCACCGCAACAGGGCAAGCCTGGGTCTGGGGGCTCCAGTTCATGCACACAACTGGACGGGTGTGATTGGCTGTCACGATAATCTCACGGCTCTGCAGATCTGACTGCCACCACCACCGCTCACGAGCACAATCAACACAGCAAGCAGTCTTGGTCCATCCATGCACAGTGACTATTGAAATGCACATGACCACTGAGACACCTCACCAAGGTACTGAAGATGCTATGCAGATGCAGATGCAGATAGAGATAGACGATCATGTCCCAGATCCGAACCTGTAGCACCTGCACCAGGCGCAGCGTAGGAGTATCGTATCTGCGTGGAGCGTTGAGGCGAGGCCAGGTTTCAGGGCATCCCAATTATAGCGACGAGGACGAAAACAACAGGTCCCAAGGTCCAAGATACCAGCGCGGGATGGGGGAGCACGGGCCACATTGGGGACTGTTGCTAGCGGCCAGCCGGGAAGTCTCGGGACCCACTTTCAAATTTTCAGCACCCCCAGCTCGCCCCGGCCGGCGGCTGGTAGGGGCCAGAGGAGGACTGAGCTGGCCTGGACTGGATTTATTTTCTCGCAGCTGCCAAGCGACCCATCTTGTCTCGTCTACATCTCCCTTCCTGCCAGCGACAGGAATTCCATCTTTCCTCTCCTTCCCTTTCTTTCTTCTATCCATCTCCACTCCATTCATCAAAGAACTTCAGCATCTTTGATCCAGTCAGACATTCAAAATGTCGCCCAACGACAATGTCAAGGTCTTGGGCATGCCCGTGAGTACTCAATGCCTCCATTCACCCATCAAGCCAATCCCCCAAAAAATTCCCTCGCTCCAACAGCCGAGGCAACCACATCGCGAGCTTCGCAACACGCAGCGCCATCGACACGATCTTCACCAGCAGTGCCAATCGATCGAGGACAATCCCTTCGTCTTCCTTGAGATGGCCATGTGCTTGGATCGTGTCTTTTGGCACTGTTTGGGGCTTATCGCACTCCTCGAAAAACTCTTCCCTCCTGCCATGTGAAAGCCCAAACCAGTAAAAGACAAAGCTCAAGGGCTAACCACAATTACCGCAACAGCCTTTCGTGGCGGACTTCTTGAGTACGTATCCTCGACAATCTCAATACCTTGCTGCTTTGCCGACGCCGACACGGCCCAGATCAACAAGGCACAAGACTTGTTGATACCTGCCCCGTACCGGTGACAACTAGCAAGGCGGCGCCGGTAGCTCGTCTCGGGCAATCATCCACCTTAATTCAAGCTGAAGAGCACGAAGACTAACAGCTACCCACAGTGGGTGGTGTCTCCGCCGCCGTCTCCAAGACCGCTGCCGCTCCCATTGAGCGTATCAAGCTTCTCATCCAGAACCAGGTACGTGTTCACTATGCCCACCAGACAGCCTGGACTGCACCTATTGCGTCATCACGTCTGCCATCTGGTCGCGACTCCGTGCGCGTACTTGAATAGGCCAAGCAGCATCATGCTGCTTTCACCATCAAGTGCGCGCAAGTTGTCACCAACAGAACACAGATTTGATGAAGCTGCCTCTTCACCCGCCTTCAATAATTCAAGGTTCTCTTGCTGACATCTTTTGGTCTACAGGATGAGATGTTGAAGCAGGGTCGTCTGGACCGCAAGTACAACGGCATTGCTGACTGCTTCCGCCGTACCGCCGCCGATGAGGGTGTCATGTCCCTGTGGCGTGGCAACACCGCCAACGTCATCCGTTACTTCCCTACCCAGGCCCTGAACTTCGCTTTCCGCGACAAGTTCAAGAAGATGTTCAACTACAAGAAGGAGGTTGACGGTTATGCGAAGTGGATGGCTGGTAACCTGGCCTCTGGTGGTGTAAGTTTCATCTTCGCGCCCGTATTACAGTGTTTGGATTTCATGGTGCTGACAATCCTTCCAGGCCGCTGGTGCCACTTCCCTGCTGTTCGTCTACTCTCTGGACTACGCACGTACCCGTCTTGCCAACGACGCCAAGTCCGCCAAGAAGGGTGGTGAGCGTCAGTTCAACGGTCTCATTGACGTCTACCGCAAGACCCTTGCCTCTGACGGTATTGCCGGTCTGTACCGTGGTTTCGGTCCCTCCGTTGCCGGTATCGTCGTCTACCGTGGTCTCTACTTCGGCATGTACGACTCCCTGAAGCCCGTCCTGCTCACCGGTTCCCTCGCCAACAACTTCCTCGCCTCTTTCGCTCTTGGTTGGACTGTCACCACCGGTGCCGGTATCGCTTCTTACCCTCTTGACACCGTCCGTCGGCGTATGATGATGACCTCTGGTGAGGCCGTCAAGTACTCCTCTTCCCTCGATGCTTTCCGCCAGATCGTCGCCAAGGAGGGTATCAAGTCCCTGTTCAAGGGTGCTGGTGCCAACATCCTCCGTGGTGTCGCCGGTGCTGGTGTGCTGTCCATCTACGATCAGCTCCAGCTCCTGCTCTTCGGAAAGGCCTTCAAGGGCGGCTCCGGCTAAGCGCTTCACGTCAAGCTCTCAGCGCTTCACTCTCTCCCACTGTACAAAAGCAGCACTCGTGCGACGGTCGGAGGGGTAATAGGTGATGACACTTAGGTGTGGCATGTCCTGTGGATGGCAATGACTGGACTGGGTCAAATACAAAAAGGAGCAGATGATAGATCTGGTGGAGGGGCCGTGGTCTGCTTCCAGCTGCTGCCATGCGACTGGGAGGTTGCCAACCTCGGCTTGCGGTTTGGGTTTTGAGCATGCCTGGCGTTTACATAGTGATGAGTCGTCTGGGTGGCTTTTAGACCCTCCGTTGTAATTTACAAGAAGTTCTTCCCAAGCTCATTCCCTAACCTGTGTATCTGTTTCTGTTTACGTCCTGGTATCAGGGGTCGGCCGGGGTCATTGAGATGGTCATTGGGCAACACGGTCTCGTGATACTAGACAAGGCAATAGAGGTTCTTCACAAAGTAATGCAACCGCTCTGTGCCAATGCCCAGGTGATCACAAATATCTGTGTCCAGTAGTCGAAAGAGCTTCCTCGTTGTGATGCTTGCGAGTGAAAATGTCTGGCCGTACATACTACCGATGATCTGCGGAAACTGCAAGGTGAAACCTGGGTACACGCAGTATCTCCGAATGTTACTCTGTAAAGATGAACTTTGTTGTTTTGATTTAGTGGATATAATGTTGTGAGTTGCAGCCCTTCTAACAGTAACTATATTAATAGGTGGCTAGTTATTTAGTTTTGCTGCTGCTATTTGCTTCTGGGAATCTATAATCTCCCTTAGGAAATATGGATTTACCTCTAATACCGCTATCAAAGCCACGGAACTCATCAATCTGATGTTGTAATCGTCATCCATATCTTGATCATGTTCGCGGGATCGGCCTCGCAAGGTCATTCCTTTCGACTTCTATTCAACAAACTTCATCTTTGCGGTAATGTTTAGGATATTCCCCATTTTTGCTCCCGCCTCAGAATTAGGTCATAGTAAACCGCCGTACCAGCACAGCTGTCCCGCCTTCCCCTGCTCTGTCAGTATGGTTGATGGCCGAGGTGATGACTTCGGCAACAAGAAGTTGGGGCTGACTGATATGGCTTCAAGGAGATGGCATCTCATATGAGTACTTAGGCAGTGGCTCCGTCGAGTCTGTCTCCGAGTCAAGGGAATTGGTGCCGTGGATGTTGGAGGGCCATGTGCAAACGTTTGACGCAGCAATTGCGTTCTCAGCAGCGTCGAGGGCAGCATCCCTGGCCAGGTCGCGGCGGCGGAAGAAATTCTTTGCACCGTCTTCAGTACCAAGGTTATTCTTATCCCTTTCGTCGGCAAGTATGAAGGCAGTGCTCTCCGCCATGGTCACAGCAGCGACAAAAGCAGCGTGCGACGGTGACGCAGAGACAGCTTTAGCGATGGCCCGGATGGCTTGGGCGGCGACCAACTCAGGACGATATTCGAGGGTGGCTCCTATCGTATCATCGGCGGCATTATCGGCGACAACCTCGCATGTTTTCAGCAGCGTGGCCTGAGGCGGGACCACCAGTGGTTCTAAGTCGCTTGCCCTTGTCGGGTACCGGGCGCGAAGGGAATGGAGATTTTCCGTGCTTGGTGGAGGCGACCTCGCCTTCGGTGATGGGGCAGCAGCTCGAGGCCAGAATGACTTTGCTGGTGCACGTGAGTCTGTTTGACTGCGGGCCTTGTTCTTGGTGAGCCCCCGCATGCGTCGCAGCCGAGCTTCAACCCGGCACAGGAGGCACGCCATTTGGTCAGATTAGGCTGCTTTAGAGAGCTGTCGTGTTGGAGAGTGACGGATGTAAATCGTCGAGGTAGATTGCTGGTGGGATCGTTGACGATGAAAAGGAAAATTAGAGCCGTCCCGAGGGCAGATCTGTATTACAGTATTTGTGTCGGGTGGGTTCGATGACGTTGACGAAGGCTAATCTTGGCTGTTGTTCTTGTTTAGAACACCGTTGTTGTTGACAGGATGGGTTCGAGGAGATTTGATACAAATAACGAAAGTCAGTTACCTTTTTGCGTGCACCTCTCCATTTATTTATACCTGGGAAGGCGCGATATTTCTGGCCAATATCGGTTGCGACTGCGGTCCTGTGCCATGGCATCTGCCACTAGCTCCGGCGCGGCGCCTCGACCGTCTCGAACTTGAGGTCTTCGGGTCTACTCTCAGCCGCTTGCCTGGCCAGAAATACGACAGGGTGGCCTTTGCGAGCACCTGTTGAAGTAGTTGTGCCTTTAGATTCATGAGCTGTCCCATTGCAGTGACATATAGGTCCCCCGAAGAGAACCACAGTAAGCAACTCATCCAAGTACTGTACTTCAAGCCCAGATGTGCTGTGAAACGAGCGACGGTGATTTTTCCAAGTGACTTGCCAACCATTTACTATGACAAAGAACAGCAGTATCAGGTCATTTTCCTATCTCAATCTGCCTGATGAGAAAGATATGTACACAGGCTTCAACCAGCACCAAGTGAGCCATTCGACCCGTAGGCTGATCAAATTCCCGCCAGTCCGATACAGCTACGGTGTCACGGTACGTATATAAGTGATAGCTACGGTAATTCTCTCGGCATTATAATGTCCTTCTTTTGCAAGGTGTTATGGCGCAATGGGCTATCTCGTTCTGTAACATACGGCCTCATGACAAGCTATCTTGAATATTTCAAATCTAGAAAATCGTAGTCTACTTTAGTTTTATTTCAAATTCCACATGCTCTATGACCGTGGCTCCATAGTAGATTCATATTAGCCTTGAGAACATCATGTACGTTCAAAGTCATCACCGATGGGAAGTCTCATGTCAATTCCCACTAGATGACCTACCGGTAGACTTGGTATGGCCTAATATCAGTTGTCTTATTCAGGGCCATCTAATATCTGAGACTCAAGTTCGCTTCTGAAAAATCTGCTCTTCATGCCGAGATACATTCTTGCTACCTATGTGTCAATCCTACCAATGTGCAACATTGAAGCCTTCGGTGATAGCTATGTGCGCTCCTGTAGTGTACGCCGCTAGGTCGCTCAAGAGATAGAGGGGGGCGCCGACGTGGTCATCTGTCGTACCCATCCGGCGCAGAGGAGGCGCCGAGTCGAACACACTCCATGGCCTTACCAGAAGCGGCTGCGCACCAGCACCAGTACTACAACCTCTTCTCGGCGACGGAGTCTACGCCAGGAACCATGGTTATATATGGTACGGATGGGTTTGCGAATGGCTGCGGGATGCCCAACCAGCGAATGGGACAGTCTGGGCCGTCCATCGTGGCGTTCGGCATGTTTCCGCCCACAGAGTGGTCGTGAGGCTATGAAGGGCAATCCTCTTCTGAAGCTATCTTTGGAGAGAGGAGGCGTGGCAAGACACCTTTTCGGCTGAAGAATATGGGGCATCTCGTGCGACAGATGAGTTTACGCCACCTGGGATGCGCTGGTGACTGCGTACGGTGCTTGGGGAAACAGGGCGGAGTTACCACAACGGAGCAGCAGGTCTCCTGGTATACTTCGTGCATTGAAGAGAAAGTGATCAACAACTAAGCTTTGGCCTCACTCCGGTAGCGGTTAAGGTTGCAGTAAGCTTGTTGCCGGCGAGCCGATTCTCAGTTGAGTAATAACTACTAAAGTAAAGGCTATGCCAGAGTGGCCGAAAGAGTCACTGCCCGGAGGCTATCTCCGGCATTTGGCCCATAAAATACCTGCCTGCTGGGATGGAGCACTCGTTCGAATTTCGGCTAATTGGACAATTTTCAGTTGTCTTTCAAGCGTTCTTGATAGGTTCACCAGTCAGGCCCTTCTCACGGGCATCTCGACAGACTCTGATGAAGTTGATCTTGTCAATAGGCGCTGAATCAGTCAGAGACTGCCAATTGCCAATTTTCCCTGGATAGTAGGCTTTAACGGCATTAGAAACAACATTGTCGAGTGGTTGGACGCCGTGGGAGCAATGCGCGGGTAAACAACAAGAGACCTTGGAAGCAATTCTCCCAATACAAAGCTTAAATGATTTCATTTTTATACCCTTTTTCTATAATGAAACTAAGGAATGTAAAAGCTTTAGAAATTGCTTAGCTAAAGCTGTCAATATCCACAAGTGTAACATAGCTCCACTGCCCATGTCGACATACCACACTCTACCCCTTATGAGGCGCGCGCATTTTGCCGACTCCTTCCTTCCACTCGACAAAGAGGCCCTCCCTCACCTCGCCGTCGACGCCACCGAGCGCGCCCGTGGTGTAGAAGCCCAGCATGCGCTTGACGCGGTCGGACAGCTTGGGCCAGACGTCCTTGCGCAGCGACAGGAAGTTGTTCTCCTGCTGTCGGATGAAGGAGCGCATGAAGAAGAGCAGGATGACGGGGCGCTCGCCGGCGGCCTCGCGGTTCGGCCCCGTCGCATGCCACAGCCGGCTCTCGAAGACGAGCGCCGACCCGGCCGGGGCCGCCGCCGCCGCCGTCCCCTCCACCGTGAAGATGTCCGGCGGCGCGATCTGCCCCAGGTGAGACCCGGGGTACACGCGCGTCCCGCCGTTTTCCTCAGTCACGTCCTCCAGGTAGAACATGATGTTCATGCCGAAGGCCAGGTCGCGGATCGGCGGCTGCACGGCCACCTGGTCCGTGTGCAGCTGCATGGGCACGTTGCCCGGCCGCGCAATGTTGGCCGTGTACGTCGTGATGATGGCGTGCTCGCCCAGGAACCACGGGATCATCTCGTCGATGATGGGGTGGTTGAGCAGGTCCAGGAACTCCTCGCCCTTGTTCACCAGAGTCCAGAGCCGCTGGTTGGGGCCCTGGGGGCCGCCATCCATCTGCGCGATGCCCGCTTCGCGCTCCCCTGCGGCCTGTTCCTGTACGGCCTTCTTCATCATGGCGCATTGTTCGGGCGTCAGGACGTTCTTGACAAGACCGTATCCGAACTCCTTGATGTCTCGCTTGACCTGCTCGATGTCCTCGGTTGGCTGTGGCAGCCGGACGAATGCATCAGCATGCTTCGGCGGCACAGGAGGGTTCGGAGTCAACAGATCGGCAAACTTGATAGCCAAGGGGATACTGCCCGAGGGCATGGACGCCTCGTTGAAGAACGCATCTTTGAACAGCCCGTATCGTGGCTCAAGCTTGCCGTCGTAGAACTGTGCAATGTACTCAGACTTGATGTTGAGCTTCGTGTCGGGCTCTTCGCTAGTCGAAGTAAGGATAGTCGCGATGCCAGATCGTGCGTCGATGAAAAAGGGGGGTTTGTCCCCAAAGCTGATCTGAAGCAGAGCCTTGAGCTCACCAAGAAGTGGGAGCTTCTCCTTGATGATCTCATGAGCTCGTGAGACATCGGCTTCGACTTTCTTCGCGAGATCGCTGTATGACTGTCCGCTGAAGTCTAAGCTTGGGGTAAAGGTCTTTCCGGGGGCGACACCGGCCATCGTCGTTATTCCGGCTTAATATATGCGCGTAAGACAGACAAAATACAAGGGTGGCTATTATTGATTTTAGGTGTGTATGTGGCAGATGAGTATTGGAGTCCCTGCCGTTGAAGGAGCAAGTCCAGAGGGAAAGTGTCCCAAAAGAGGACCACTGTTTATGTACACAAAAGTGTGGGTTGTGTGCCGGTGCGGGTGCCACCGATCATGTCAACCATTTCCTTCAACAGATACATATGTACTACGTCCGGATTTCCAATGCGATGGGAGGGGAATGCATAATCTATTTAGTGCGACCGATCAAACTGGTGGTTCCATCATACGACCCTCCAGGGTCCCATTTGTGCCCACGTAAGTACATGTAGCCTTTACCATTTCAGGCGAGGTAACACTGCCATACAATCTGGCTGCGGAGTGTACAAATAACTAAGAATTCTGGGGAGTCCCCACTATGCTCTAGATGTTCTTCCAGTCACAAATCTTGGTGAGAAAGACCTCGCAATGCCCGCAGCCAATTAGGTCCATCGGACAGGGGAGAATTTGACATGCTCAAGAGTTAGTACATGCCCAGAGGCATGGAGCCAGCCATAATCGGCTCACCCAGCTTTTCTGATCGGCTCACCCAGCTCCGCCATTAGGCCCACCTAGGAACTTTCCGCCTACCCAGTATAAGCCTTATAGGCAATTTCTGCTAAGAAATTAATATATACCCTAACTAAGTAAGATTACCCCGCAGCCCCCTTTAGAGCAGCCCCCTCTGGAGCAGCGCCTTTTAGAGCAGCGCCCTTTAAAGCAGTACCCTTTAAAGCAGCGCCCTTTAAAGCAGTGCCCTTTAGAGTAGCGCCCTTTAGAGCAGCGCCCTTTAGAGCAGCGCCCTTTAAAGCAGCGCCCTTTAAAGCAGCGCCCTTTAAAAAAGGTAGCGGTTTATAATAGTAAGGATAATAGAGGTGCGCTATATTATTTAATATATAATATTTACTTAAGGTATTAGGTAGGCGAAAAGCTTTTAAATAAGTAGAAAGCTTTTAGGTAGGCAAAAAGCTATATAGCTTAAGCGGGGTAATTTTACTAAAAAAATATAGTATATCTGGCCTTTATATAAATTAGCTATAGAGCTTATACTGGGTGGGTGGAAAGTTTCTGGGTGGGCCTAATGGCGGAGCTGGGTGAGCCGATTAGAAAAGCTGGGTGAGCCGATTATGGCTGGCATGGAGCTGCATACAGTGCCTTTTGCTGCATGTGCGGGGACTCTTTTGCTGACGGTGGGACCACGACCAGTGATCATCATTGTGCTATTCGTCTAGATTACGAAGCGCCTCGAGGGAGGGGAAGAGGAGCTACGAAACAGCCCCCCTTCCATCCACAATACTGCTCATCCTGACGAACACTCCCAGGCCCTGGAGGAGCTTTCCACCTGGTATATTGATAGCAACAACTTCGCTGGTCGTCCTGCCGAAAAGGACAGTCTCCGGTAAAGTGGATCTCTTTACGCGTTGTTCTTGACACGTGCGAAGAACAACTGCGGGACTTGTGCGGCAATGTTTGGCTGAAAACGCCACTCTTGCCATACGTGGCGAATCCAAAAAACGGTGTTTGCACGGAGATGTTGTGAGAGGCGGATGTGGGAGCCATCGGGCCTTCGCTCGAAGTTGATATTCATCCACTCGTCCATTCTCGCATCCTCAATGATCTCAAGGTGGTCGTGGTGGATACAACACGAGGATCTGTCGATGTAAGCACGTTCCGTGTGACTCGGTACGGTACATGGGCTAGCATCAGGTGCCCATTCAAGGTCGACGTTGTCTAGCAGGAATACCATGCTTCCAGGAAGGCGAGGGTGAGGGAGTCCAGTGTTGCCAAAGAGAACGGCGTAGTTGGCGCCAAACTGTCGCAGATCTGAGAGAGCCTTGTTAATAGGATTTTCGGGCTGGTGAAAGATGTACGGCTGGAAGTACCTTACAAAAACATCGCCGGCTACCATTACTCGTCCTAGGACGTTGCCGAGCACCAGGCTGAGGGGTATGACACTCTCCATGTCGCGCAGGGCACCAGACAAGCCATTGGACAGTCCACCTAGATACACAAGGTCGTGTCTCATGATGTTGTATTCGGCGAGTCCAAGTCTTTCCAGCCAATTCATAGAAGAGGGATCCGTTATGGTTGCCTGAAGAATCTCATGTCGACTCTCCTGACTTGCGCTGAGAAGACTTCGGCGGGTATTCGTTTCGTTGAGATGAACGCGGTTCATGAACGCCCGATAAAAGACAGTCCCGATGCCTTGAATCATGTCAATGTTGGGCGTGGTGACCCAGGTCTGTGTGGGCATGCCCAAGAGCACAAAAGCAAGACGGGGTTCGAGACCGGCATGCCTCCAGATCTTTGTTCTCAGCTCGGCTGGCAAACGAGAAAAGATGGTGAAAGAATCCTGTTGTTCCGCGGAAACTTGCGGCAGATTGGAGCTTGGTTGTTCCGGAGTCAAATGGAGATCCGCACCTCCATTTTGTGCTGGAGCCATGCTGGGGGAGGCAGCACTTACCTGGCCGACGGTCCCGCCTGCCAACTGGATCGCCCGAAGGAGCTGTTCGATATCCTCTACAGCATGATTTCCAGTAGCAGCGAGACGACAAGTTTCATCGAAGCCACGAGATTCAGGTGCTCGGCGCAAAGGTTTCTGCTGACGGCTCGTAAGCTTGTTCCAAAAAGTAGACAGCGCCATGTTGTTTGTGACGGCTTGCGTTCACTTACAGTTTGCAGGATTGCTGGTGTTGTTTTCGGAAGTATGGTCAAGTTGCTTCTCTCAAGTTTGAGTTGAGCGTGGTGAAGAGCAGGAGGATGGAGAGAGACGTGGGAGATGGGAGGCAATATTTATGTGCCACAGAATCCGGCAATTTGTCGAGGGAATGAGATCTTTTCTGTGCCAAAGTGCTGGCCTTTTGGTTGTAACAATGACTTTGTTCTTCTTTTGTATACAAGTTACATCACACAAACCAAGCTCAGGGAGACAAAGGAACATTACATACATACATACATAATAGGACTCTAGCGAACTTAAGACCATTTAGCCCTATTGATATCAAGGCATAATTGCATTATCCAATTGAGTGTTCTAGCATGGTAGCTTCATTGATAATACGAGTTCACTGTATAGACCCAAGCATATTTCATTCCCGCCCCGAAGGCGACCTCTCTTGAGCATTGATATGCACGATTTCCGATGACTTTGTAGTTCTCAAACTCAATTTTGCTATTCTTTCATTTCTTTCCTTGTATTCTATGTCTTTGTTCCCTCTTTTTTTCCTGTAAAACGAAAGTCGGCTAGCCAACATCGTGTAGACCAATCTATGACTCTGAAGGGAAGTTCTTTACAGCCTTATACACTCTAGCAGTATGCATCTGGTAACTTCAAGTTACAAAATAATCCTCACTAGGTGGAAAAAAGGTATGGTCCTAGCCTTAGAATAAAAGTATCATTACGTATGTCTTGGAGTAATCGAGATGATTGTATGCGGAAGAAAAGACCGAGCTTGCCAGGGCCGCCACAACCTGGCTGCTGCTAGATCGTGAAGTTTCTAAGAAACTCAACGGTCTACCAGGTGTAACGTCTCCCAAGCAATCAAACTACCCGTTCCTGAGTCCAGTCATGACAATTAATATGTATTATGTCTCCTCTGAGATGGGGATTCATGTTGTTGATGACTAAAAAGGAACTGAGATAGCCTTAAACCCAGTCAGTTGTACCCAGATCCCGTTCTTCTTGTCTCCAGTAAAGCCTATTGACCCGCAGATACTGAATGATGTCTATTTGATCATGCGGTGACTGCGGAACTCTTTTGACGGTTTCACATCTTTAAATGCCGCAGATTTACCTGTCACAATTTTCAGCATATCTGTAATAGGACACGCGGGCTTCATACTTAATCAGAGTCAACCTATTTAGGTAAAACAGCCAATTCAATTAAAGGTATCGCGAAGCGTGTATATATAGTGGTCTGGTGAACTAACTAACTAGTCGCGGGGAAGCCCGCAGACAGCTATCTATACATGTATCCGTCAGACCGTAGGGGTTAGAGTTACCCCCTAACATGCCCGGCTTCCGAAAAATACGCATATCCTCATAGGCATCCATCCATAGTTATTATTTCTATTTCATATATTATTCAGTCCTGTTTTCAATTGTCCAATTCCCAAACCCATTACCATCCTCCACCAGGTATATTGCTGTAGTCGGAAGTATCCTCGGGCTTGATACCATTAGACCAGTGGGTCCAAGACTGTCCCTGGGCAGACAAGGGCTCATCATTGTTGGTCCAAGATTGTCCCTGGGCGGAGGCGCCCTTATTATTGTTGGTCCAAGATTATCCATCGTCAGCCGGGGGTTTGTTATCATCGATCTAAGAGTCAGCTGGAGCTTCCTTAATAAAGGCCGATATATCGCCAGGCGAGCCCCAATGTTTATACGCATTATTATAAATCGTCCTAACTGCTATTTAAATACCTTATTTCTTCTTAGGCTTAGGCTTTATAAGAGGGCAAGTTAATATTCCGGTACTATAATCTGCACTATTATCCTCTTTAGATATACCTTTAGTTTTCTCCTTATCTTTATCTTTAGATTCTAGAGATAGCTTTAGAGATAGCTCCTATTAAAGGTCTAATGCTTTATTCTCTTATAATATATTTATAATAACTATACGTAATTATAAATCGAGCGGGTAAATATTTAAAATCTGCTAGCGGTTAGGAGCTTTATCTTATTAAAGATTAAGTTTTATTTCTTAAAAGGGTTTATAATATAGGTTAATATTTTTATTAGTAACCTTAGTAGTATTATCCTTTATAAAAGGGGTAGGTAGCTTAAGCTTATCCGGCTTAATTAAGGCTTAAAGCTATTTTAAATTTTTATAGTTATAGACGTAATAATCTTTACTATAAAAGGTATATAGTAAGGTTTTCTTATAAGCTTTTTTATAAGGGAGATAATAGATATAGTAAATATATTTCTAATTTCTAAAGTTTTTATATTATACGCTATATAAATCTTAAATAGCCCTATATCGGCTAATAACCTTAGCTTAAAAACCTTATAGCTTATTATAATAATCGATATATAAAATATCGATAAAAAGCTATCTAGGTTTAATAAATATAATATTAAGGCGGTTAGTTTTAGTAAGGAAGCTTATTATTTAATTATAAACTATAATTAAAATAATTATATTTTATTTATTATTAATAGAGCCGGTTTATATATAAATATCGATAAGGCTTTAAACGATTTTTTTATCGGATAGCTTATTAAGATAAAGCCTAATCTTATAAACCTTATTATTATATAAAGTAATAATATAAATATTTAAATATATTTAATTATTATATCCGGGGATATTAAATTAATAAACCTTTATAATAAGTTTAGCTATTATTTAAGTTTATTTAATATTAACTATTTTATAATCTTTCTTTAATATTATAAACTTATATAGAATAAAGATATAATTACTAATAAAATAGTTAATAACCTTTTTATCTTTAATCTACTTATTTTATTTATTATAACGATACTTTTTAATTAACCTTTATATAAATATAAATTAAATGCCTTTAAGGGGCTCCGAATTATCGATATTATATAATAAGATTATCTATTTATTATAAAATAGGTTTAAGGATATATTATAAAAAAGTTTATATTAATAATAGTTTAAGGATAGGAAAACCGCTTACTTTAATCTAGCTATTAGGATATATTAGGAGAATAAGGTAAGGTATTAATTTAAGAAAATATTTTTATACTTTTCTTCCTTAATATACCTATTAATTATAAAAGGCTTATTCTGCTAATAATCTTTAATAAGAATAATTAGAGATGCGTTTAATCTATATTATACTTAATAGATTACTAATTTATATTTATATAAAGCTTTATTAATTATAATAATATTTAATCGGTATAACTCTTTATAAAATAGGTTTTAAGCGATAATAAATATATAAATAATTAATTAAGCTTTATTTAAAATCTTAGCGATAAAGTCTTTAATCCTTATATTTAAAGCTTTTATTTTATTACCGGTAAAGCTATAGATAGGATTACTTAATTTTATTAACTTTTTAAAAAGAAAGGGATTAAAGCTTAAGTTAAGCTTTTTATAAATAATATTCTTAAGCTTATAAATATTACCGAACTTATAGTATAAAAATATACCTATCTTTTAAAAGAACTTTTTAGCTATCTTAAGATTTAGGCCGGTATAAATAATATTTATAAATTTAGGGAATTTTTTAATATTATTATTTTATATTTTATAAAATTATTTTTTTAAGGTACTGCGTTTAATATTAAGGTTTATAACGTAAATAATTAGCTTTTAAAAACTAAGTTTATTATTAAGTATAATTTATATACGCTTAATTAGGTTATCTATATTTATATTTTAATTAATAATAATTATATTATAAGGATAATAGATTTAATTAAGATATTTAGATATTGCGTTTTATTTAATTTTATTTAAGATATTCTTTAAGATTAAAGCAGAAGGTAAGCTTAAAAGTAGAGTTATATCCTAAATCTCTTAATAAAATACCTTAAGTATTTTATTTAGTTTATAAATTATACTTATATAAATATACTAAATCTACCTTTTCTAATAATAGGTTTTTAAGGCTTTTACCCTAATATCGGTTATATTAGCAAGGCGTGCTATATTAAATTTATAGTTATAAAGATCCTTAACCGTATTAAGAATATTTTCTATATATTAAAGATAGCCGGCGTTTATAGGGGTAATACGGATAATAGTAGCTATTTTTTATTTAATAAGGCCGTATATAAGGTATAGAATATTATAATAGTTAATGCTTTCCTTTTTAATAAAGCTGTTAACCTTATCTATCGCCTATTAAGAGTTATCTTTATCTTTTAGGTTAGTAACTTTAACGTTATAATAATTATTATTATCCTTTTCTAATCCGTTATCTTATTTTTCGTTTTTTTATAAAAGTTAGAATTACGGTATTTATATTATAGCTAAATCGCCTTTATACGATAAATAAATATAGGCTATTATAATCTTAAGGAAGATAAAGGTTTTATTATTACCGGGGACTTTTTCGATAATTAAGGTTTTAAAGGGGAGTTAATTAAATATATAGACCGCGGATAATTAATTCTTTAAAAATAATAATAGAATATTTATAAACCTTTTAATAACCTTATTCTCTTATTCCTAAAAGCTTTAAGTGGTTATTTAAATAACCTTTCTATTGCTATTAAGAGACTCTAGGTAAAGCAGGATGAAATATAAATTAACGTTATTATTAGGGCTTAATATATTATCGCGTAAAACTAAGGGGTTAAGCAATGCCGGTTTATAGTATATTTTATATATAGCTTATTAAAGGATTAAAAAGTTATTTATAATATTTATAATAATTAGGTATCCCTTAAATGTTAAAAATTATTTTATTAAGGAAGTATATTAATATTTCTTTATCGTTAGCAAGCTTTAAACCTTAGCCTTTACGGCGTAATTATTAATAACCTTAATAAGCTTAATTTTAACTAAATGCTTAACGTCGAAACCCTATTTATAATTCTTAAGCTTAATTACTAAGTTCTCTATATTAATATAGAATAATAATAAAGGGTATAGAGTAAAGTCGATATAGGGGGCGGGAGCTTAACCTTTAAGCTAATTAGGTTAATATAGACGCTTAACTAAGAAAAAATAATTAAAAATTTCGGAATATAGCGCATTATAAGCTATATAGACTCTAGAAAAGATTAAAGCGTTTTCTATAATACTAACTACTATTAACGCGTAATATTTCTTTACTATATTAGTTATACGTTAACGGTAATCTTATAGTTTTTCTAAATCTATATATAACTCCTTATTTACACGTACTTTTAAAGTTATATAGCAAGTATATAGGTAATTATATTTATAAGTTTTATATTATTATTAAAAGCTTTAAGCTTAAGGTATAAAAGGATAATCTTTTAATAATTATCTACCTATTTTTATTAAATTTAATATTTTAATTCTTTTCGGGGTTAAATATACTTTTATAATTTACTATAAAGGGCAGAGGTAATATTATAAATAATCTTAAGCTTAGTTTTATTTTTTATTAGCATAAGTATAAAGGTATAATTAAGGTTAATTATAAGCTTAACCTATATATTTAAAGGAGGGATAAGTTTAATAAACTTCTTTTAATTATTAGAAAAAAGGATAATAACTATAAATAAATAATTTATAAACTTTTATTTACCTTTATATTATATTAAATACTTTTAAATTTCTATAAAGATAAATATACTTTATAAGGTTAACTTTTAAAGTTATTTTATAGCTTATTTCTTATAGGCGAAATTATAAGTAATGCTATTTTTAAGATAAGTAAATATATTATTATTATTCTTAAACCTTATTTTTATTAACAGCTTAATAATATTAGCCAGAAAGATATTTTTAAAATTATTAAAGGTAATAGGTTATCTATTAAAATACTTTTTAAGGTACTTATAAACGTTATTCTTAGCATTAGCGCTAAATTATAATAGGAAAAGTATAAGATTAATAGCCTATAAATTCCTAATAAATTTATAAGGCTTTCCTATCTATATACCTATAATAAATTTATAGTAAATTTACCGTAAATTTACTATAAATTCACTATATATACTAATATATATAAGATATAGTAAATTTACTATAAATTTATAGCAAATTTATTATTTATAATAAATTCCCTTCTTTATTATATATTAATTACCCCCCCTATATATATTTTATCTCCGGATAAAACTAACTAGCTTAAGCCTTATAAATTTATTATAAATTTACCGGCTAGGCTTAAAGAGGGTATTTAAATAAATTAAAGTAGAAAAATATAATAAATAAATAATATATATAATAATTAACTATATAAATAGTAATAAAGATAAATATAAAAATAATTAAAAGGGAGATAAAATATAAAAGAAGTATAAAGAAAAGATATAAATAAGTAATAATTATATTTTCTATAGGAATTTACTATATTAAATAAAAGTAAAAAGAATTATTATTATTTATCTAATTTAGCTAATTATTAAAAGATTACCTATAGGCTTAAAAAGATAGTAATATAGATAATATAATAATTAGTAAATTTATTTATAAAAGCTAATATTAAAATCGGTTAAGTTAGCTACCGTTTTTTAAAAAGATTAAATACTTTTTTAAAATATAGTATTAGTAATTTAATTAACCTTTATAAAGAATAGTATAAAAGTTTTAATAATACTATATATTATAGTATAATTAAATAAACTTATAATATAGCATTTAAATCGGTTTTTAAAATCCTTATAAATACTACCTATATATTTAGCAATTTATATATCTTTAATAATAGGGTTATTAATTAAGTTATTATTATTATAATAACGCTTAATAATACCGAAATTAGCCTTATAATATAAAATATTATATAAAATAAAATATATAGAAAGATAAGCGGTATTATTAATATTATTAATAAATTTTATAATTATTATAGCCTTAACTAGGCTATAAATAATAGAAATAAGTATTAAAGTAATAAGCTTTTTATTATCGGTAAGAAAAGTAAATATAATATAAGCCTTATTAATAAATAAATAGTAATTAGTAGCTATATCGGTTTTATTATTAATAGTAATTATAATAGGACTAATTATATTAAAGTCTTTAGCGCTAATTTTATTAAACTTATCTATATAAGTAAATACTGCCTAGAAATATTATTGCTTTTTAGTTAAGGTTAAAAAAGTAATAATATCGGCTTTAACTAAAAAGATAAAAATAGCTTTAATAGCGCCGGGCGAAAAAAAAGGGTTATTTATAATAAATTTAAGCGCCTTTAAATATATAAGCTTATTTTTCTTATTATTATTATTAATAATATAAATATATTTATTAATAGATTTAAATAGGGTTTTAATATTAAGGCGGTGTATTATTATCTTAAGGGTTTTATATTAGTTATCCTATTTTAAAATAGCTTTAGCTTTTTAAGCTAGTAATATAATATTAGAATAATTAGTTTTAGCCCTAATATATTATTATAGCGGGTAGCTATCTAGATTTTCGCTTATATAAATAAATATAGCTATAGTAAAGATAATGGCTATAGCCTTTTTAGCCGTTATATTAATAATCTTACTACTATTAAAAAATTAGCCCTTATAATTACAGCTTTTAAATAAAAAAGCTATAATAAAAGTTTAATTTTTTAGGGTTTTATAAATATAATTATTAATAAAGGGGCTATATAAAAAGGGGCTTAAAAAACTTAATAGGGTTTTACTAAATATATAGTTTTAAATATTACTAAATATTAGCTTTAAGTTAAATAATATTTATTAACCGGTTTAGCCTTTTTTATAAAGTTTTTAGCCTTTATATAAAGTATATTTTTAATTTATCTAAATAGAAATAAGGAATTATTATAGCTATATCTAGGCTTATTTTTATAAAATAATATAGCTAATAAGATAATTAAATAATAAATTATATAGTATATAAATATTATATTTAATCTTATAATTAGGCAGCCCGTTATATCTCTTTTTATAAAGGGCTATATAAAAGGCTATATAATCCCCTTTATAGTATAATAAAAGTATATTATATCGAGATAATATAATATATATTTTAAGCGCTATAACGGTTTTACCTTTATAAAGATATATTACTTAATAATATTTTTTAAATAAAAGTTTTCCTGCCTTATAAGGTTTAGCTACTATATAATAATATTTTATAATATAGCTTTATTATAAATAGGCTATATTAAGGTTTTAACCTATCGAGTATAATATAATATAAAAATCTAGTATAATTATAAACTTATTTAATAATAAAGTAAATTATTTTATTTAAATAGCTTATAAAAGGTAAGTATAATTATATAGGCAAAAAGGGTATATAATATAATAATAATATAATTTATAAAAATTAATAAAGTAACGAATAATAGGTTATATAAAATATATAATAAAAAAGTAAAATAGATAAGTAATTAGGTAAAAAGATTTATATTTATATAATTAAGTTAATAAGTTTATAATAAATTTATTATAAATTTATAAGGTATATACCTTTATTTATTTAAATATATATATTTAGCCTTTAAGCTAATAAGGCTATAGCTTAGCTTAGCTTACTTAATAGCCTACTTTATTAATATATAGCTATAATAGGTAGCTTATTTAACTTTAAGCTTATAGCCTTACTATTATTTTTCTTATAAGCTATTATATAAAGTCTATTTATATAAAACTATTTAGCTTTAAACTTTTAAATTAAATTATCTATATAAAAATAGCTTATTAATATCTATATATTATAATAATTCGGGTAATTAGCTTATTTAATAAAATATTCTGTAATTAGTTTTCCTTATCCCGCTTTATAATTTTTTTTTTAAATAATATAGCTAACTTTATAATATTTAAAAGCTTTTAAATTATTAGTATTATCCTTAATATTTATAGCTTTACCTTAAAAGTATTTTTAACTATATAAATTTAATAAGGGCGGTTAAGCTAATATAAGCTATATTATAAAGATTATAAGATAAATATTTATATATAGCGCTAGCTTAAGCTAATAAGCTAGCTTACCTATCTTTTTAAAAATCTTAAATAGGCTTATATATTATTCCGATAATTTTCCTAAAGGCTTATTTAATAATAAATATCTAATACCTAAATCGATATATATTTAATTACCGGGGTAAAACTATATTTAGCAATATTTTAAATTATAATAATATTTTATAAATATTTAAGCCTTAATAAATAAAAGTTATACTTTCTCTTAATATATCTCTTTTAATATTAAAAAAGCTATTTCTTTTATTAAAATAGTATTAGCCGGGTTAAATCTATATAAAATTTAATTTATTAAGCATTTTATAGCTTAATTATAAATATTATTTAAATTAAATTATAAGGTAAAAAGTATATTTATTTATTTATAGTTTAAATATATAATTATTTATATTTATATTACTATTTCTATTATTTAATTTTTTATTTTAAATTATTTATTAATTTATAAATATTATATAATAAAGAAAAGTAGCTTTAATTTTAAGATATTTTATAAATTATATTAAAATTTAAAAATAAATTTCCTATTTTTATTTAAAATAATTCTTTTAAAAATATCTTAATTATTAAGATATAATATATAAAATAATATAAAAGCTTAATCCTAAATAATATAAATAATATTACTAGGGATAATAAGGGTAGCTTTAAAAAACTTATTTATAACGGTTATAAAAAAGTTAAAGAAAAAGGCTATAAATAATTTTTATAATATTTATATAGTAGAAACTTTAAGTATATTTATAATAAAATTTATAGCTATAATATAAAATAAAGTTAATAGTAAAAATATAAGTTATATTTTATTAAAAGGTTTTTAATTATTATTTCGGTTAAAGGTATATATATAATAATATTTAATATATATAATAACCTTATATCTATAATAGTAAATAATATATTAATTTATTAAATTATAATAAACCTTATTTTTTTTAAAGTAATACTTAAAATTATAAGCTTTAGCTATAAGTTAATTTATAATATCTAGTAATATATATAATTAGCGCTTATTAAAGTATTTTATAAGGTATAATAAGCTATATAATTTAAATTTAAATAGTATAATTACTTAAAAGTTAAAATTTTATAATTATTAAATAATTTTAATTTATTCTTTTATCTTAAAATATTTATAAGCTATTAATTTCCTTAATAAATTATTAATATATATTTTAGAAATAATATAAATAGCTTTATTTAAAAGCTTATTTAATATACCCTTATTCTTTTTAAGCTTTTAATAAATAAGTAAATAAGATAATATATCGGTAATAATATTAATAATTCCAGGGATATAATAAATATTAAATTAATATTAGCTTAAATATTTTAAAGCTAATATAAGTTTTATATTTATTTTAATTTTATTTATAATTTTTAATAATATTTATTTTATTATATTAATAATAGTATTAGTCTATAAGTAGTTAGCTATAGTGGGCGTAGCTAATTAGTTAGCTATAGCTACTTAGCCTAATAAATAGTCCGGCTTAAAGGGCCACCTATAGCCTAAATTAGCTAGCTATTACTATTCTAGCGATAGCTTTTACTTAAAATAATAATAGCTACCTTTACACTTAACATAATATATTTAAATATAGTATACCCTATACTATATAATAATAAGACTTAACCTATACTAATTAATAATACCTTAAGCATTATAGATTAGCTAAGCTAGAAAAGGCAAATTTTACTATTATTAAAATCGTTAGAAATTATCGCTTATAGCGGGGAATATCTATAAGAAGTAATAATAATCTATACTAACTTTAAACTAATTTATAGTAATTATATCCGACTTTTAATTATATTTATTATATACGCTTTCTCGCAATAATACCCTTAAGCTTATTAAATTAATTTATAGCGATTACACTTAATTTCTAATAAAAACTAGCGTAAATATTATTATTAATACCTTTAATTAAAATACCCTTAATCGAGATACCTTTACTAATCTAATCTCGAAGAACCTTAAGCCCTTACAATCTTTTTAATTACTTAAGATACTTAAGAAGCTATATTACGAGACCCTTAAGCCTTTATAAGCTATAAATTAGCCTGTGGCAGCTATACCTGCCTTTTAATTATAATACCACGCGATCTATTATCGAAAACCTTTCTTATAACTTTCTCCCTTTCTTAACCTCTCCCTTAGATCGGCCTAAGCTAAGCAGAAAATACCGTAATTAAGAGCGCTCTCTTCTTCCCTATTACCCTTAACCTTAACCTCGCCCGCGCCTGTTGCGACTATAGCCCTTAAACCCCTTTATAGCAACTATTACGTAATCGATTTAAAAACCTTAAAACTAGCCAGAAAGCACTAATTAATAATAAATTAGGTCTTTCCCTATATAAACTATATAGCAGGTTAATAGGAAAAGCTATTAAACTAATTCTCGCTAGATAGCTTATAGCGCTTAAAATATATTTAAGAAAATTTAGCTAATATTACCACCTAGTTTACCTTTACTATATTAATCTGCCCTTTATCTATAAAATTGCTATTTCTACTTAATATTTACTTAAAAACCTTACTGCGATTTATACCTTTTACGCCTTATACTTTCCTTTATTATATTTCCGTTACTTTCTTCCCTTCCCTTATTACTTATATTTCTATTACTTTTTTCCTTTTCCTTAATACTATTATAATTATAATTAAAAAGAAGCCTTTTAGAAGAATAACTCTACTAGTTAGCCTATATAATAATAGCGTCCGTTTACTAAAACTATTACTTATAGGTAAATAGTTTTTAAGCCGGTTGTAAGCCGTAATAGTAAGCGTTATAATATTTCTAATAAGATAAAGTAATCGCGATCTTAAAAGTAAAGTAATCGCGATAATTATATTAGCTATTGCTAAAGACTACCTACTAGCTAGTGCCTAACTGTAAGCCTTTTATACCTATTTGCGATAGCCCCGTTAGAAGAAACAATTAATGTTTTCGATTTATTTAAATCTTTTAAGGTTAATTTTAACTCTAAATACTTCCTTTTTAGGGATTTTTAAAAAGACTTTTATAAGTAGACAATAAAATAATTCGAGAAAGTTAATCGGAAGGTTCTTTATAAGCTAAAATAGACCCTTTATTATTCTAGAATCTATATAGGCCCCGATTATAAGCTAACGGTAAAAGCGTTAATTAATCTCCTTAAATACTTATTACTTTTCTATTTTAAGAATTAGAAGCTGCTTAAATAGCCTTAGAAAAAGTTTATAATAATAACCTTCTACCCTAAATTAAAAGCCTATAAAAGGTAAAAGAGGCTGCTTATTATTAAGAAAACCTTTAAGCTAACCGTTATAAAAACTTTTAAGCTAACCGTTAAAAAGATCCCGATTATAAACCCTACTGAAAAAAAGAAAATATTATAAGGATAATTATAATTAACCTATAAGGCTTAATTTAAAGGGCAATAACAACTTCGATTTTAATAATAACTTTATTCTAATAGCTTTAATTTTAACTACTAACGCCTTTACTAACTAGTGGCTTAATAGCCTAATAGCCCTTGCGATTAATTAGTTTATAGCCCCGTTAATCCTTTAGTTATTAGCCTAGTTTGCTAGCTATTTACTAGCTATTACTAATATTTCGATATAATAGAAAAGACTTTAAAAATTATATTTTTAGAGCTTATAGCAGTTACAGCTAAGCTAAAGTGGAAAACTATTAATATTAGTTTATAAGTAGTTAGTTATAATAAGTGTGGCTAATTAATTAGCTATAGCTATTCGGCCCGATAAATAGTCCGGCCCGAAGGGCCACTTATAGCTTAAATTAGCTAGCTATCGTTATTCTAGTAATAGCTTTTACTTAAAATAATAATAGCTACCTTTATACCTAGCGTAACGTATTTAAATATAGTACGCTTTACGCTATATAATAATAAGACCTAACTTATAAATAGCTATATAATTTATTAATATATAAATTAATTAAACTTTTCTTAATTTTATAACGGTATAAAGCTTTATAATTAATTATATTAAATAAATAATTTTAAGTTTAATTAATTAATATTTTTTTTAATAATATTAATAGTTTTATTAAAGTAAAATATTAAATATATTTATATTTATAAAATTAAAAATACTTTATTTTAAAATATATTATTAATTAATTAAAAAGCTATATTTAAAAAGCTTATTTTTTTTAAAGGTATTTAATTATATAAATAAAGCTTTATTTAAATTTTAATAAAATAAAGTATTTAGCTTAATAAAAGTAGCTTATAAATTTATAAATACTTTTTATTTTAGCTTTATAAAATTAAAGTTAACCTTTTTAATATATTATTTATAAAAGTTTCTTTTAAATAATTTTTTTTCTAATTAAGTAATTATTAATATTTATATCTTTTTATATTATAAGGGGTTAACTTTTTAATTATATTTTAAAATTAAATATTATAAATATTTAATTAATTTTATAAACTTTTTTAATTATTATAATATATCGGGAAATTAAAGTTTAATTAAAATTTAAACTTTATTATTTATATTATATAATTTAAGCCTATTTATATAAAAGTTAAATAGGTTTATAAATAAATATTTAAAAAAGAATTATTTAAATAAAACTAATATTTTTTTTAAAAAAGATTTAAAGATTTATTAAAGGTATTAAATATACTTTTTAGCTATATTAAAGAAAATAATTATATTATTTATAAAGATAATAGTAAATAATTAATATAATTTAAATAGGTATTTTATATATCTTTAAATATAGGTAAAGAAGTTTCGAAAGCTTATAATAGCTATTTTAAATCTTTTTTAATTATAATAGCTTATTATTATAAATCTATTATAATATAATAAGTAAATTATAAACTAATAGAAAAAGAGATTTATATTTATTACTAATAAAAATATCTTATTATAAATTTTATAAATAATCTCGAATTAAAGAGAAAGGAAATAAATATCTAATATTATAACTTTATTAAAAAATTATAAATCGATAATTAATTTTTTTTTATTAATTATTTACTATTTATTAAATTATAAAAATAAAGGCTTTAAAAAAAGTTAAAGTAATTACTTATTTCGTTTAGCTTTTATTATATAAGTTAATTATAATATTATTAATAATTTTATAGTTTTTTTTTATTTAAATAATAGGGTTTTTTATTAACTTTTTAGTTTTATTAGCCTTTTATTAATAAAATTTTTATTTAATAGGATTTTATTATATTAATTAATTTAAAATTTTTAAATATATAGCTAAATTTATTTATTAATTAAAAAGATATATTATAAATATAAATTTTATTAAATAATTTAATCTTTAATAAATCTTTAATTTTAAATATTTCTAGCTTTTTATTTATATAAAGCTAATTTTAAAAGTTTATAAAGATTAACTTATTAAACTTTTTTATATTTAATAAATTTAATAAAAAGCGTATTTAAGCTATAAGCGATTTAAGCTTATTTAATATATTAAGTAAGATAATTAAGTTAAAAAATATAAATAATAAAAGAAATTCTTTATTTTTAAGAAATAGATAAATATTTATAATTATTTAAATATTATACTTTTATAAGAATTATTTTATAAAATTAAATATAAAAAAAGAAAACGTTTTTAATTAGCTATTTTTAAAAATTTATAATAAATATAAAGATTAATTTATAGCTATAATTCTATATATATTATAGCTTATTAAGTAATTAACTTAGCCTTTTTATTTAAGCCGAAATAAAAAAGTAATTATTTTTCTTATAAAGTTATTATAATAAATATTAGTTAATATAAATATAATAAAATAATAATATTTATAGCAACTTTTATTATATAATTATATTTTAATATTTTAATATATATTATAATAAATATAATTATTTTATTAAAATATTTAAAAATAATTTTATTAATAAAGTTTAAAATATTTATTTAATATAGTATTATAAATTTTTATTTAATAAAAAGTTTACTTATAAGTTTTTTAATATTTAAGCGCTTATTTTTATTATAATAATTATAGGTTAATTTTTTATAATAGCTATATAATAAATATTAAACTTTATTTAATTAAGCGCTTTAATAAAGCTAACGTTATAAATATTTATTATTACTTTTTAATTAATATTAATATTTAATAATATATTTAAAATATTTATAAATATAGCGTATTATAATATATTTATATTATAATAAGCGGTAAATATTAATTTATTTAATAACTTTTAAGTTTAAATATATATATATATATATATATCTATTTTTTTTAATAAAAGAAATCTTTAATAGCTTATTTATTTAAAATATAGGGCTAATTTATTAAATATCTTATATTTAAATATATTAAGCGATTAGCTTATAAGTTAAAAGATATTTATTATAAATCTTTTCTATAAGTAATATTATTTTATAGCTATAATAAATAAAGTGCTAAAATTAATAATAATATTTATTTATATATAGTTTTTTATTTATAATAATAGATTTTTATTATAAAGGGTTTAAAATATAAAAAAAGATTTTATTTATAAGCTAATAGCTAATTTCTTTCTTTATTTATTAAGGTTTTTTATTTTTTATTTAATTTAATTTATAATCTTTTATAAATAGCTTAATATCTTTATCTATATATTCGACTTTTAAATTATTATTAATAGGATAATAGCTTTAAAAATAAAGTTTTTCTTTATAAGATATATTATATTAAAACTTATTATTATTAATATTAAATATTTAAATAATATTAATTAAAAGGTTTTTTTAATTATTATATATATTAAATTAGTAATATAAATATAAAGGTTTATAATTATTTAAAAATTTATATTAATATATTAACTTATCTTATATAGTAATATTTATTATAAGCTTTTATTAAAGTAAAGCTTAAATAGCTTTAATATTTCTTTAATTTTAAAAAGCTTTTTTAATATTTATAAGCTTTTAATGTTATTCCGCTATTATATTATAAAAAATAAATTTAAAGATATAATTATTAAAATAAGCTTAATAAGTATTTTATAAATAAAGCTTATAGCTTTAATTTCCGCTATATAAGTTAATTAATATATAAATATAAATAAGTAATAAAATAATAGTAAATTTTAATAATATATTTAAAGTTTATTAATAGATAATTATAGCTAATAATAGTTATATCTTTATATAATTTTTTTATTAAAGATATTATATTTTCTGCTTATCTTTTAAATATTTTTTAAGGTTTTAAAAGCTAGCTTTAATTTTAAATTTATCGAAATATAGGATAATAAAAGCCTTATTTACCTTATTTTATATATTATAAGTAATAAATAACTTTAGCTATTTTATAAAAAGTATAAATTATTATATTTATTAAATATATTAAAGTTATTTAATAAATATTACTTTTAAAGTGCTTAAGGGTTATAATTACTTATAATAAAAATATATTATTTTTTAAAGTTAAAAATAATTTAAAATTATAGATATATTATATTAAAAAGGTAAAAAGATAAATTATAATATATTTAATATATTTAATTATTATATTTAATAATATAAGTTTTATAACGGTTTATAAATTTTTAAAAGTTTTTTTTAAATAATTACTTTTTTATTTATATAAAATATTTAAAAAAGCTTTTTAAAATTATTTTAATTATTATAAGATTTAAATTTTTTAATATTAATATTTTTAAATTCCTTATTTAAATAAAAGTTAAATAAATCCTATAATATATTATTATTAAGAAAATTAAGTAAATTTAAATATCTTTAGCTATAATTTTTATTTTTATTATTAATAAAAGTTTTATATATATATATAAGTTATTATTTTATTTAAATAGCTTAAATATTTTCTTTTTATTATATAAGGGTAAGGCTTTAAAAGCTATAAGTAATATTTTATAAATATATTAAAAGCTTAAGAAAATAGGATTAAAAAATATAGTTAGTTTTTAAGAGAATTATTTAAATAGCTTTAAAGCGGATTACTTAATAGCTAATTTAATTCTTAAAGTAAATTTAGCTTAGCTAGCTTAAAAGGCTTAAAATAATATAGCTTTAGCTATAGCTTATTATTCTTAATTTAAGAAATATAGGTATATAAATATTTCCGGAAAGGTTAATAATTTATTAATTAATTTAAAGGTAAAGTTTAAAAATAAAAATTTTAAAATAAAAATATTATAAATTAAAGTTTATAATAGCTTTATATAAAGGGAAATAGCTTAATATAATATTTAAATAATAATACTTTTATCTTTATTTTAAAATTTAAATATTATTAATTAAGCTAAATAAATTTTTTTTATTATATCGAGCTTTATAATAATAGCTTAAAAAGTTTAAGGGTTTTAATTAATTTCTTTTATAATTTAAAAAGTTATTTTTTATAACTTTTTTATTTTCTTTATACTTTTTTTAAATATAGGATTTTATATATTATATATAAGCGAAATATATTAAATATAGCCTTTTAGCTAAAAATAATATTTTAAAATAATATCCTTATTAATAATAGTTTTTATAATATATAATTCTTTTTAAAATTTAAATAGTTAAAAGCTAAATTAAATAAATTAAAATTCTTTTAATATACCTTAATATACTTTAAGTTTTTAATTAATAACTAATTATTAAATATAATTATAAATATAAATAATAATTATTAATTAATTTCCGGTTTTTTTAATATTAATATATAAGGTTTACTTTAATAATCTTTATAAAATTTTAACTTTTTAACTATTATTATAAAATAAAAAATATTTCTTTTAATATAGCTTATTAATAAATAGCTTTAAATTATTTATAGCTTAACTTAAAAGAGTTATATATAGTTATATATCTTTTATATAATACTTATTATATATTAAAAAATATAGCTATTTTAATAAAATCTTTTTTCTTTTAATTAAAGGTAATTAAAAAAAGAGAATAAAAAAAAATAGTAGTATAAATTTAAAAGAAAACTTTTATATTATTTATTAAAAGAAAGTTAAATAATAATAATAAAAATATAAGTAAAAACTATAAATTTAAATTATATAATCGAAAGGTTATATTATAAGAAAATAATTAATAAAATAATAATAAATTTACTATATATAATAAAAGAAAATATTTTAATAACTAATAATTATAATTATAGCTTAATAGTTAATAATTATAATTATAACCCGATAATTAATAATTATAGTTATAACTTACTCTTTTAAGTATAAAGTTAAAAAACTTATAATTATATTTTTTTTAAATTAAATTTTATTTAACTATATTATATTTCTATAATTAAGCTTTATTTATTTAAATAAAAAGTAAACTTTTTTAAAGAAGCGTAATAAATAATTAACCTCCCTTTTTCCATTTAATATATTATTTATCCTTACTTTATAAGCGATAAATTTATTTATTTCTTTAAAATAAACTTTATATATCTTTAAAGTAATAATAAATATATCGATTTACTTAAATAAGAAAGGGTTTTTATCTTTATATTCCTTTACCTTAGCAAGAAAACCTTTTACTTAAGTAAAAATTTACTTATTATAAATAAAGTCTATTTTTATAGCTTATAGGCAGAGCTGTTAAATCTATATATCTAGATAATGGAATATAATAGCCTTACCTAGTTAATTTAAAGGTCTTAAGCGCGTGTAAATGCTAGTTTAAGCTTAACTATTATCTCGGTTTCGGTAATGCAGCAGGCTAAATAATTACTTTTAAGTAGTCTTATAATATAGCGGAAAAGGTTATAGTGGATAGGTATATATTTAAGCAGAGCTAAAACCTATATATATTTTATAAAATAGTTAAGGTAATAGCAGCTTTTTAATATCGCTTATTTCGAGTAACTTAAAAGCCTAAGTTATATAGCGATAGCACTTTTATATAGTGTTTAACGGCGTTAAACTAGCTTGCGGCCCGCAATAACTTTAACCTTAATAAGCTAATAGCTTATTAAAAGTACCGGCGCAAATAGGCGCGGCTTAACGCTATAGCTATTAGCGCAAAATAGCGGCTTTTAACTATAAATAAGCTTATAAAAGATTAATAAGTTATTATAAAAAGTCTTATATAGTAAAACTTACTATATTAATTTAAAAGATATATTATACCTTATTCTTTTTAAATATTTACTATTATTTTAGCTTAATAAAAAAACTTAAATAAATAAAATAATCGATAGTTATAACCTAATTTATATAAGTAATTATATAGTTAAAATATATAATTATAGCTATTATATAATAAAAAAAGTATAAAATTAATAACTTATAAATTTTTAATAAGTTTATAAAGCTTTTCTATCTATATATTTATAATAAATTTATTATAAATTTATAATAAATTCCCTTCTTTATTATATATTAATATAAAAGTAAATAATATAATATTTATAAATATAAGCTTTATAATAAAAATAATTTAAAACTTTAATACTTAATATCGACTATTTTATTTATTTAAATTCCCTTATTAAGCTAAAATAATAATAAGTATTTAAAAAGAATAAAGCACAATATATCTTTTAAATTAATATAGTAAGTTTTACTATATAAAACTTTTTATAATAACTTATTAATTTACTTTTATAAGCCCGTCTATAATTAAAAGCCGCTATTCTGCACTAATAGCCGTAGCATTAGGCCGCGCCTATTTACATTAATGCTTTTAATAAGCATTAAGGTTAAAGCTATTACAGGCCGCAAGCAACCTAATTTAACGCCGTTAAGCACTATTTAAAAGTGCTATCGCCGTATAACTTAGGCCTTTTAATATAAGTTACTCGAAATAAGCAATATTAAAAAGCCGCCATTACTCTAACTAAGGTTCTAGCTCTGCTCTTAAGTATAAATATATACTTATTATAACCTTTTCCGCAAGACCACTCGAAAGCAATTATTTAGCCTACCGCGCTACCGAAACCGAAACAACTACTAGTTAAGCTTAAACTATTACTTATACACGCCTAAAACCTAAATAAGGCTACTATATTCCATTATCTGGATATATAGATCTAATAGCTTTACTATAAATAGCTATAAAAATAAACTTTATTTATAATAAGTAAATCTTTACCTAAATAAAAGATTCTTTTACTAAAGTAAAGAAGCGTAAAAATAAAAACCTTTCTTTATCCTAATAAATTAATATATTTATTAGCACCTTAAAGATATATAAAATCTATTTAAAAGAAATAAAGAAGTTTATTACCTATAAAGTAAAGATTTATAATAAGCTAAAGGGAAATAAGCTAAAGGGAAATAGGGATATTAATTATTTAATACGCTTCTTTAAGAAGGTTTACCTTTTATTTAAATAAATTAAAAAGATAAAGCCTAGTTATAGAAATATAATATAGTTAAATAAAATTTAATTTAAAAAAAAATATAATTATAAGTCTTTTAACCTTATACCTAAAAGGGTTAATACTTAATATATATTTAAATTTTATTTTTATTTTATTAAAGAATTTAAAGGATAAATAATTTAAATAATTAATATAAAATTAATAATAAATTTAATTATATAAAGCTAAATATATTTTAACTTATTAATAATAAATATAAATATAAAATATAATTTAATTATTAATCGAAAATAGATATATAACTTTAA
>JALPVH010000434.1:0-36648 GCA_023242295.1 Diaporthe ilicicola | reverse complement strand
ATTATAAATATAATTAATATTAATAATAAGCCTTAAAAATAAAAATATAATAAATAAATTAATAAAATAAATTATTAAATAAGCTTTTAATATTTAAACTTAAATTAATATAGCTTTAAAGCTTTTTAAATAAATAATATTTAATAATATTAATATATAAATTTAATAGCTTATTTATTATTTAAATAGATTTATATATAATAAAATTTAAATAATTAAGCCTATTAAGGTTAAAATTTAAATAAAAAGGCTTATTATTATTATTTATTAGCTTAATTAGCTTATTATTATTATATACTAGCTTAATAGGGTTATTATTATTACTTACTAATTATTTAATAGCTTTATAAGCCTTATATATATCTTTAATATTCTTTAAGCGTTATTATTAATAATAAAAAGATTTTTATTTATTAAAAAATACTTTTTTCGGAATTATTAAGCCTTTAAATATAAAATTTTAATTTAATAATTTATAGCCTTATATAATACCTATAATTTTATTAATAAGTATTAAATCCTATTTTATAAGGGTAATATATTTATTATAAATAATATAATAATTATTAGTTTTTATATATTAGCTAATAATTAAAATAGAGATTAAAATAAATATACCTTATATATATATAATTAAATATTCTTTTATAGCTTTTTAAAGGGTAATATAAATAAACGCTTAAATTTTAAAATATAAAAAAGATATCTTAATATCTTATAAAATCTTTTTAATTAAATACCGAAATAAAGCCTTTAATATTAATAATTTAATATTTATTTAATATTACTTAATCTTTTAAAAGGTAATAGCTAAATAAAAATAAAAATAATAAAATAATAAAAATATATTAAAAAACTTACTTTTAAGCTTTTACCTTTATTTTTTAATTTTTATATTATTATTAGTATTTATAAGCTTTTTAAAAACGCTATATTTATTATTAAAGTATTTATTATTATATTACTTATTATTTACTTTAGCTATAGCTTTTCTTTTTTTATTAAATTTTATAAAAGCTATCTTAATTATAGCTATTAATTAATTAAAAAGTAATTAAGATAAAGATTAAAATAAAAATTAAGATAAAAAATATACTTTATAATTTTATAATAGCTTAAAAAGTTAAAATATAAAGCTAAATTAAATTATATAAAAAAATTAAAAGCTTAATTTAATATATTAATAAGGTAGAAAAATTAAAAATAAATATAAAATATAAATTATATATACTTAAAAAACCTTAAAAGTTATTATTTTAATAAATTTAAAAAAGATTAAAGTTTAATAATTATTAATATAATAATAACTAATTACCTAACGGTATATTAATTATATTAAATATTAATAATAAATAAATTAAATATATAAACTATTATAAGGCCTATATATAATAGCTTAAGAATATTTATAAGTAGCTATTAGCTATAATATAATATATTAACTATTTTAAACCTATATTTATTTCTATTTACCTATAGCTTATATATATTAGTTTTTTTATTAATAAATATTAAATTTAAATTATAAAAGCATTTTTAATTATAATTAATTAATTTTTTAGCTAGCTTAATATATTAAATAAATATAAATAAAAAAATAAATATTTAATAAATTCTTATATTATTAAAGCTAATAAAAATATTAAAGCTATAATACTATAGAAAAAAAAAGTATATAAAGCTAAAAATAAAATTATTAAAGCTATTAATAAGGCTTTTTAAAAGCTATAAGCTATCTTAAAATAAGTAGCTATATCCGCTATTACTAAAAAGCTACTTAAAAAGAAAATAAAAAATAAAGTTTATAATAAATAATAAGTTTAATAAATAAAAAGCTATTTTAATTATTATTTTAATTAAAAATAGCCTTAAAAAAAATATATTTAAATTAAGTTACTTAAAACTATAATATTATTATAATAAAGTAAAATAATAATTATAAATTTATCTTAAATATTAAAAAGGATATTAAGTAATAAGAAAAGTAAAATATTATTTAATATTATTTAAAAGATATTTTCTATTTATATAACTTAATTAAAAGTATAATTAATTTTTATAAAGTTAAATTTATTATAAAATTCTAAAAAATAATTATTATCTATATAATAATAAACTATTTTCTTAAAGTAAATAATTAAAATATCTTTTTTATTATTATTTAAAATATCTTATAAATATTATAAAAGCTTTATTTAAGCTAAAAATACTTTAATAACCTTACTTACCTTAAAATAAATAATAATCTATAAGAGTAAATATAATTAATATAGGTAAATTTATCCCGGCTATATTAATTATAATTTAAGATTAATATTCTATTAAAATTAAGCTATTAATAAAGCTAAAAGTAATATTATAAATAATCTTTTAATATAATTTAAAAATATTAAAGGGCTAATCTTATAAATTTATATTTAAAGCTATATTTTTATTAATATTAAGGTTATAAAGTAATTATTTACCTTAAAGCTTATAAGCTTTTTTTAAATTTTTATTTTAATATAGCTTTATAGTTTTTTAAAAAGGTTTTTTTTAATAAAGCAGCTTAAAAAAATAAAATTAAATTTAAGCGCAGCTTTTAAAATCTTTTAAATATTTAATAAACTTAAAACTATAATAGCTATAAATAAAAATAACTTTAAAAGGTTAAGGGTATTTTATATATTAATATTAATTTATAACCTTATTTTATATATTTTTTAATTATATAGAAACTTTTTACTTTCCTTAAAGCTATTTTTTAATATAAGCTTATCTAAATTTATAACTATTTATTAAAAAAATATATAAAAATAAAAAAAGAAAAAAAGAAAAAGAAAGCTTAATAGCTAAAAAAGCTATATAAAAAGATAGTAAACTTATATATATAAGGTTATAATCTTATTTTAATTATTATTTTAATTTAAATATATTTAAATATAATTACTTTTTTATTTAATTACTTTAATTTAATAATAATAAGTTAATTAAAAATAAGTAAATTTTTTAAATATAATTATATAGCTTTTTATTAACTTTTAATAAAGCTTTTATATTTTTTTTTATTATTTATTTATTAAAGGTATATATAAAAAGGTTATATTATACTTTATTTATAAACTATTTAGCTTATTTAAATTCTATCTCTTAAAGCTAGAAATATAGTAAGTAAGGGAAAGAAAGCTATAGTTAGTTAAGTTATAGCTTTCTCTTCCTTAATAAACCTTAATTTACTTTATACTTAAGCTTTTATAAATAACTTTATATAATAAGAAGTATTTACTATACCGTTAAATACTTCCCGGAAGGCCCTATAGGCGCCTAATAAGGAAAAACCCGCAATATAAGGAAAAAAACCTTATTAGCTAGAGGGATATAGTAACTAATAGTAATAGGTATATAATTATAGGGAATTAGTTAAGGGGTAGATAGTCTCGCCCTTCGGCGCTAAAGGGGCGTATTAAAGGGAGGGCAGGTTTAAAGGCATTAGCGGGATTCGAACCTATACCCTTTATATTACTAATATAAAAGGGTACCCTAACGCTTAACTAATGCGCCACAGTGCCTTATACTTTATTTATACTTATTATTATATATATATATAAATTAGATTTATATAGAATTTTAGCAAGCTATAATATATCGATTAAGCTAAATATTAAGCCTTTATAACTATATAGCCTATTATCTTAATATTTATTTCTCTTTTAAGTATTAATAATTATAAGCTTAAGCTTATAATAGTATTTATAGAAAAAAGGTTACTTAAATACCTATTATAGATATATATTTATAATAATAAGGGTAATAATCTATATTTAAATAAAAAAAATATTATCTTATATAATAATAATAATAAAATTAATCTTTATTTATAATATTAAATAATATTTAAGCTTAAATTAAATATATTTAATTAGCTAGTTTTAATAATATCTTTTATAATAAAAATATAATAATAGCTTAAGTAGTTTTACTTAAATTAAGCTATATTAATATACTAGTTTTTAATTTCTACTTTATAAAATCTTTTATTTATTAAGCTTTTAGCTTAATAGCTTTATTAATTAAAAATCTTTAAAAAAAACTATAACCCTTTTTATATATAAAGTATAATAAAGCCTTATTATAGTTTAATTAGCTATATTTATAATAATTTATTTAACTTATATATTTACTATTAAATAAAATAGTTAAATATTTCTTTACTTTTTTTTATAGCTTAATAATTACTTTCTATTACTATTTTAAATTATTAGATATATTTTAAGTAACCTTATATATAATTTAGCTAAATAAGGCAAATAAAATAATAAGTTTAATATTTTATTAAAGTTTTTATATTTTCTTAAGAATAGTATTTATATATCTATTAATATATATCTTAATTACTATTTTAATTAAAGTTATACCTATATTTAAGCCTTATTTAAGGCTTTACTTATTATTTAACCTCTTATTTTATTATTATTATTCTTTTATAACTATTTCCTTAAATTAAGATTTTCTTTATTAGCTTTTATTTATTAGCTATAATTCCCTTTAAAGCTTTCTATACCTTTTTAGCCTTTTTATTTTACTATATAATAGTAAAAGGTATAGCTTATTATTTAACTAATATTTTTAAGATTTTATTAATATTTTTAATAAATAGCTATATAAATAAATTAGCTAGATTATCTTATAGTTTATTAAACTTTTTATTTTTATTTATTATCTAATTAGGTAAGCTTTTAATATTTAATAAATATAATATAATAAGTAAAAAAGTATTATATTAATAAAATAAAGAAAAGAATTAATTAGGGGAAAGGTTAATAAATAATAAAAAAAGAAGATTTATATATTTATTTACCTATATAGGGTTTTTAAGTTTTAATTTATATATTAAATTCTTATTACTTATTAGATAATATAGCATATAGTATTAATATAGCTTTATTTATCTTAATTTATTTTTTAATTTTTTTATTTTCTTATTTTAATTTTAATTTATATCTTTTATATCTTTCTTATTATTAAAGATATTAAGTTAATCCTCTTTATTTTTAAATTTATTTTTAAAAGCTAATAGCAGCAGTTAAAACTTATTTATATTAAATAGGTCTTTATTAAATATAAATAGTTTTTATTCTTTATCTAATAATTTATTATTAAATATTTAAATAATTAATAGATTAAAAAATTAATCCTTTTTTTTATAATTACTTATTATTAATATTAATAATAATATATATTATTTTAAAATAGAATATATTAAGGCTTTTTTATAATAGTTTTACCTATAGCTATATTTAAATTATTAATAGTAATTTAATAAAGGGATAAAAGAAAAGTAGCTTAATATTTAAGCCTATTTTTTTAATAAAAACTAAAAAAGTTTTAATATTTAGCTAAGTTTTAATTAAGATATTTAAATTATTAAGGGATATCTGGTAATAATATATAAGGTTTATAATATTACCTTAATATACCCTTTTTTCCTAAATTAAGAAATATCTTTTATAAGAAAGTATTTTAAATTTATAAGATATATCTATTTAATAGCTAATATTATTTAAAACCTATTTTTTAATATTAAAAATCTAAAAGTTATTATTAAGCTAAATTTAAAGAAATTTTAAAAAAGTAAATATAATAAATTAATAAGCTTATATTTATAGCTATTTTATTTTAATTAATATTTTAATTAAATTATAAGTTAAACTATACTTTATAATAACTTAAATACCTTAATAATAATAAAAGTATTTTATTAAAATACTTATTATTATAGAAAAGGGTATAAATATTAATAAAAATCTTATATTTATATAATAATATATCTTTAATAATCTATTTATTAATAAAGAATTTAATTTAAAAATCTTATATAAGGTTTTAAGCTAGCTTATTAAGATAAATATATAATAAATCCTCTTATTAAAAAGATTAAATATTAAGGTTTTTTAAGTTATTAATAATTAATTTTATAAAGCCTTTAAATAATTATTTTAAAGTATTATTATTATTTTTATTAATAAAAATTAAAATCTTTATTATATATTTATTAATATTAAGTTATATAATAAATCCTTATTTAAATAAATAATAGTATAGCTTATAATAATAATATTTTAAAATTTAGAATTAGTATTATAAATATTTATTATTATAAGCAATAATATAAAGAATTTTTTTATATTTAATATAATATAGGTAATTAATATAAAGTTACCTTTTAAAAGATAAATTCCTATAATATATTAAATTCCTTATACTAGCTACTTTTTATAACTTAATAAAAGTATATTTTATAAAAAGATAAATATTTTAAAGGCTAAAATAAAAGCTAAAATTAAGTAATATAAGCTAAAAAACTTAAAAACCTTTATTTTAAAAATATTAAATAATAATAAAAGTAATTATAATTAGATATTATTTTATATATATTATTATCTTAATCTTTATTTTAATTATATTATATATTAATATATTTAATTTAGATTTATTAGCTTACTATATATATTAATATTAATTCTAATAAATAAAGTTACTTTAAGTATCTATAGAAATATTATCGAAATTATAATAAAAATAATAATTAAATATTTTAGCTTATTTTTAATATTTATATAAAATAAAGCTTAATAATAAATATTTTTATTTATATAAAAAAGCTATAATATATAATTATAGCCTTTATTAAAAAATATATTAGAAAAGAATAAAATAAAGATAACCTTAATTATTTAAATTATTATATTTTTATTAAAATAAATTAAAACCTTTAAATAACCTTATTTAATATATAGTTTTAATCTTTTTTCTTATTATTAAATTTAAAAATAAGATAAAATTTTTATTTAATATAATATTACCTAGCTTTAGCTTTATTCTTAAAAGGCTAAATAACTTTTATTAGCTTTATTTAATTAGGTTTTAAATAGATAATTATATTATAAAATAATATTTATTAAGTATTATTATAGCTTATAAGAAAATATAAGTATATATTAAAAAGTTTATTAATTTAAAAAAGGTTTTTACTTTTATAATTCTTCTTTTATTACCTTTTAAAGGGATATATAATTATCGATAAGATATATTTAATTAATTTAAAATTTAAAGTAATATTAAAAAGGTAAAAGATAAATATAAAGTATTATTTAAAAAGAAATACCTTAAATATCGCTTATTTTTAAAATATTTATTAAAATTCTTTTTTAAAAATCTTTATTAAAATTTTATTAAAAAAGTTTTAAATAGCCTAATAAAGCTATATAATATTATAACGCTATATATTTAAATTATAAATTAAAAGCTTTAAAAGTTTTTTAATATTAATAAATATATAATAAATTAATAATAATAATAATTAATATTATAATAATAAAGTTATAATATTAAATAATATTAGAATTTTAATATTAAAATAAATAACTTTTTTTATATATAGTAAATATAGCTATAAATATCTTTAATACTTTTTTATTTATAGCTATACTTAAATATATATAAAGCTTTATAAATAATCTTTTTAATAATAACTAATATTCTTTTATAATTAAAAATATTAAGGCTTTTCTTATATTCTATATTAATAATAAAAAAATTAAAAAGCTTTATTAAAAGTTAAAAAACTTTTAATATAATAATTACTATATTAAAAGGCTTAAAAAAACCTAATAAGCTTTTCGGAATATACGCACTTTTTAATTTTATAATTTTATAAGTAAAAAATTAATTATTTTAATAATTAATTTTTAAACTATATAAGCTTAAAAAAATAATTAAGTTAATATAATTTAAGATAAATAGCTAAAAAAATAAAAAAAAAGAAATATTCCTATCCGGTATAATATATAAAACTAATATAAAATATAAAAAATAATAGATAAGGTAAAGTTAAATTATAATAAAAAAAAGGCTTATATATAAGAACGGTTTTTTTAAGGAAAGGTTAGAAATATTAGAAATTATAAAATTCTTTATAATAAAGATATTTAGGATTAAAATAATAATTAAGATATTTTATAATATTCTTTATTAATAGTTATAAAGAGCTTAATATATTAAAAAAGTTTTTATAATATATTATCTAAAGATTATCTATAGGTAACCGGGTACCTATAGGTAATTGCTTATATAAGTAGGTAATTAAGACCCGGGGTCTGTATATAGGTACCTATAGGTACCTATGGGTGGGTAATTCCTGGGCCTAGCCGTATCGGTGGCGCAGAAGATATTGTGGGCTGCGACACGCTAGGCGACCCGCATCGAGGACGCCGCATACTCGCTGCTGGGTATTTTCGGCATCAACATGCCCATGTTGTACGGGGAAGAGGAAAGGGCTTTCTTCAGGCTTCAGGCGGAAATCATCAGTTCGTGTCCGGACACTACCATCTTCGCCTGGATGCTCCGGAGGGACAGTTCCGAGGACATCTTGAATAATCCAATGAATTCATACAGCGGAGTCATAGCATCGTCTCCGGCGGCCTTCCGGAGATGTGCAGAAGTGACGAGCCTGTCGGGCGAGTCAACCTCTGACTTTTCCATGTCTAATCGCGGCATTAAGCTCCGGGCTCAGTTTGGGCTCATACCGCTCAGGGCCACGAAAAATTCCTGTCTTGTTCTGCCGGTCTGCAGGATCCAGGAGGGAGTCTATGGTATCCGAATGAGAAGTATTGGTAGATTTTCTTTTGTTCGACAGAACGCCTACGAACTGGTTCGCATCTACCCCCAGGAGTTGGCACAGCAACTTATGTTTGAGCCGTACCTCTTGACACAAATATCGCCCCAGAGCATGACGGCGGAACAGACACAGAGTTTGATTCTAGGTTCTCGCCAGTGCGTTCTGGAGGTAGTACTACCGCCTGACATGGAAGTGTACAGACGCTGGCCGTGGCAACAGTGGGACGAGCAGGACGCAGTCTTCTTTGGACCAAGGCGACCACCCGAGGACATCGGCTGGGCATCACTCAAGGTTGTTGCCTGGATACCGTCTCGCTTCCGCGACCCTGACGCCCCGAGCTCCGTCGACTTTCTCTTCTACGCCTTTGACTGGGCTTCCGACCCTGGAAAAGGGTCTCCGCCCAGGAGTACCATCCACAGGGTACGAGGCGGGGCTGACGATCGGGCCCTAGAACAAATGAATCACGAGGCGGTCAGGGACTGCTGGAATGCCATCCGGGTTGCGAACCGGCTTGTGGTCAACAAGGTCTCGGAGCAAAATTTCTTGGTGGCGGGTACCTCGGGGAAAGACGCTTTGCTTCTAATATATGGCTTCAGCTGTGTAGAAGACGGAAATAAGTGCCTGAATCCATTCTGGAGAGCCGAATTCTCTTGGCGCGTCGTCCCTAAAGATCAAGTACCGAAGGCCTCGAATCAAAATTGGACAGGAATCAAATGGGGCACCATGTGGAATCCTCAATGGGAGGTCGGGAAAAATTAAAAGTGAGTAGCAGAACAAATCGCGAGTTTTCATATGCATGAAAGCTTGTATGCATGATCTTGTGTCGACAACTTGAACTCTGGTCACTTTGATGTGCGGTGGAATGCGTAGAATCACACCTTTGTAGAAGAGGCCGTGTTCCAGACAAGAACTCTCTTCTGAGACGATGGTATAAGGAATATCTTTTTAACCGGGTTCATGATACTCCCTACTGAGCTGTTCTCTAATTCAAGAGGTTGAGACTGACAAAGACCGGATGGACGTCTCGCGGCGGGACAGGACTGACTTTTATAAAGATAGTGGATGAGGCTTATTTCACTCAACGCCCATGTATTACTCGCAGAAGCTGTTCAAAGGTTGAGTTGGTGCTCCTGTTAAAACAACGAAAGTGACCAAAACATAGAGTCTTCGTGTTTGGAGCTGGTTCAAGTGCAATCTCGACCTTCAAAGAAAGTTGGTTTGGTTCAAATGCAGCCAGTAATCACTAATCATTCTAGATGAAAATTTGATGTCCCTGGAAAAGACTATTATATCAAGTACCAAGCACTCTACAACGGCGAATATGAGACTATTTTTCACTGTCGCTCTCTGGGATTGCGGAGCCCCCTCGGGGCAGTCCCAAGCTGCCTGGCCGTGTCGGTTCACCGCTGGTCTGTAGTCAGGGGCTCCAGATGTCCTATTTCCGGAACTTCTAGGCCCGCATTTATGTGAAGGATGCGCGCTACCGACCCGAGGAATCCGGGGTTGTTCATGGAGTCGCATGACTAACTTAAACAATAGCAGTATTCTGAAGGGTAGACATAAGAACGCCAATGGCTCTTGCTCGCATATTCAAACGGTGGCCGTTTTTTAGTTGGCTGCTGTGGAAGATTTGGCACATAGATCTCAAGTGGCACTGCGCAAAGTACAGACTCTTGCATGGCAGGTAAAACCTGCAAGCAGCGTTGATCTCATTGAACTTGGAGTCATAGAATAAATTTTGGGGTATGTTCTTGACACTAGCACTCCAATTTGCCCTTCTACAACTGCATTGTGGCCTGTTGTCTAATTTGGCGTCTACACACCTAGCTTATTATGGCGGTCACAGCGCGATCTGCTCGCAGGATCGACTCACCAAAATTTTGACGCAATGTCCTGGCCTGACAGGATTTCAGGCTGACAGGATCGATGGATTTGGCAACTAGACGGCCCGCTAGAATGAGCACTCAATCTTCCTCAGCATTTAAGTCGGCCGGGGAGCTGCCGAGTAAGATCTTCGCAAGGCGCAGGACGAAGGATCCAGACCAGGGGCTTGTACGACAGGGGTTTTAGGCAGAGCAATTTCCACCGGCGTTCATTCGAGCCAATGTTGACAAAGTGGGTTCCAGCTGAATGCGATCCTTCGAGGCAGTCCAAACATTAGTTGAAGCTTGTTCGGACTTTTTTTTCTTGAAGCTTTTCCCCCCGTCGATTGCGCATAGAACTAAGCACCATAATAATATCTGAGCATCTAGAATTTCAAAAAATGGACAGCACCAATCCCGAGGCGCAGCAGCAGCCACTCCCAGAGGCCGAAATCACATCGGACACGACATCGGCATCAACACGACCGGATGTCTCACCAGAGGCGTATCGTGCTGCATTAAGCATAGCTGGATCACCAGATACACACTCCCAGTCACGAACAAGCAGCTCGCCACTGGGAAAGCCCGAGACTGAAACACTTCGAACGGAGACATCGGCCAACTTTGCATCGCGCCACGAGCGCATGCCCTCGGTCAACTCACTACCTCCAAAGGAAGGCCAATTCGGGGTTGTATCAAGCAGTGGCCAGCTGGTGTGCGAATTCAGACCAACAACCAGCACAGACGCAGCTCCAAAACCACAAGCGTCCGAGGAGAGGATCACCAGGCCTTCATCGCCAAATTCGCAGTCAAGGATACCTGGACAGTCGGTATCACCGCCTCCACAAACAGTCAACAGCCCCGAACCCGCCCCTCTGAGCAGCCCCCCACACGACAGCCGGACGGCCAGCACGCTGGAGCTTGCAGTAGATTACAGCAGCTACCCCGAGGTATACCACCCGGAAGAAGAGCAAAGACCGAACCTGCCAGCGCGGAGCCCCGTCCCGCGGAAGTCGCTCCCGATGGTGGACGACTCGACCCCGGCGCCGGCGTACTCGACCCCGGCGGACTACCAAAAGATCGGGTACTCGGGGACGCTCGACATGTCGACCGCGGTGGCCACGGTGACGCCGCTGCACATGCTGGGCGACCAGCCGGACATGGTGGACTGTCCGTTCTGCATGAGGCGTGTCGAGACGTCCGTCAAGAAGGCGGCTTCGAGGATGACACAGTAAGCAGTTTTCTCCTGGGTCCTCTCCCCCAACCCCCCTCGAACCGCTTACAAGGAGAGGTCGTTGTGGTTGCATTGCAAGTGGAGGCTAACCGTTGGCAACCAGCACGTGGGGTACTATACTCTTCTTCACGACCCTCCTCGGCGTGGTGGCGCCTTATTGCTGCGACTGGTATGTGAATGTGGAGCACTACTGCAGGAACTGCAAGCGCAAGGTTGCGCACAAGAGGTTTGACAGCAACGAGATGGAAGCGCTCGGCACGCGGCCTGAACACAGGCAAGTATCATATTTCGAACCGGCAGAGAAGCCGGCGAGGAGGTTTCGATCATAGGTCTGACGGACAGAGAAGGTGGAAGGCCGAGATGGGATTGATAAAACAGTCAAGCGTTTACTGATACTGTCAGATTGTCATTGATCAAGTTTGATATTCGCTACAAGCCGTTTTCTAAAAAGCTAGATCATCATGTACACATTCTACAAATCTTCAAGACACGATTTTTCTTAGTCGCCACCGTGCTCAAAATCCAGCCACCCAAATTGCACGTCCTCACTCAGGAGCGTCCTCATCTCCGCCTCGAACAGCTCGTTCGACAGCGCCTCGGCGTCAGCGCTGGGGACCTGGGCAGCAGCAGCAGCAGCCTCGCCTGCACCCCAGAAGGACGCAGCCGTGGCGTCGTCTGCCCCTTTCGTCCCACTCGGGAGCGACGCCGTGAGTCGCGGGTCGATAATAGACTCATCCAGCGCCGCTGCGGGGGTCGCCTCCCTGAACACCTCCCGCGGCTGCGTCGGCTTGCGGTTTGACCGGGCCGAGTACCCCGAGCGCACCGAAGACGTGCCGCACGATGTGGGCGGCGAGTCCCCAGAGGCGCTCCCGCCGCTCTGGCTGCTCCCGGAGTGGCCTGAAGCCGACGACGACGACGCCGCCGACGACAGCGGGCTCGCGATCTGCTGCAGCCCCTGCTGCCACCGCGTGCTCGTCGGCCAGGCGTGGTGCAGGTCACCGAGGACCTGCAGGCAGCGCAGCGAGATGGCCTCGGCCTCGGCGGCGCCGACGCGCGGGCACAGCTGCGGGTAGCGCCACAGGTACGAGGCGAGCGAGCCGCAGATGTAGACACAAAAGACGAGGATGGCCGGGAAGCCCTCGCCGCGGGCGCGCAGGGCCGCGAAGGCGTCGATCTGCTCGTGCAGCTCGACGACGCCGGCGAACAGCTCGTCCGACATTGTGCGCCAGAAGCCGTCGGGCGCCGAAGACTTGGTGGTCTTGGGTGAGATTGTGCTGGTGTTGTCGGGCCCGCCGCCGCCGCCGTTGGCGCTCAGCAGGATCTCGTCGAGGTAGATGCGGCGCTCGACGATGTTGCTCACGCGCAGGACCATGACCACGGCCAGGTAGGCCAGGTGCAGCTGCTCGGAGCGCCACCCGCGCAGGTTCCACGCCGACCAGCGGTGCCGCTCCGGCATCTCGGCCTCGAACCGCCGCAGCTCCTGCGTCAGCACCTGGTACTCGCTGCCCGGCTCCCACGGCTCCGTCCCGTGCGTCTTGAGGTCCGAACGGCACGCCCGCCGCGCCACCTGGCCCCAGAGGTTGTGCGACTGGATCAGCGTGGCGAAGAGGCAGCGGTTGGACGCGTTTGCCGAGTCCGGCCGGAGCTGTGCGGGGAGCGTACCCGGGAGGACGGACCTCGGCGTCGGATTTATCCCGAACGCGAAGTCGTGCTCCTCACAGGGGAGACGGGCGGTGATGTCCTCGAGAGGGAAGGGCGCGGGCGAGCTGTATCCTGCGTGGAGGTTCTCCTGGCTGTGGATCATCCAGAAGGTCCTCCTGGCCGACTCGGCGCGGATGATCTGTTCCGCCGGGGCGTCTGGCGGTAAGAGGTATGACTCCTCGCGGTGGAGCTTCAGTATCGACGCCATCCTGACGGCGACGCCCATGTTGACGGAGCTGCGGTCCTTGTCGCCGTTGCCCCACTCGGCGATGGCCAGCAGGAAGAAGGCCTGGGTCCGCTCGAGCGACGGCTCGTACATCTCGGTGGGCACCATCATCCTCGCCAGCTTGAGGAAGTTGTCGGTCGCCCGCCCCGAGCTGCCGTACTTCTGGACGAGGCTCGGCGTGAATCTGGCCGAGATGCCGAGGATGCAGCTCAGCAGGAAGGGGCTGATTGAGCTGGCATTCCGGGTGATGGCCTCGATGAAGATTGCTTTTGGGAGGAAACCGAGCTGGAAGTAGGACGTGACAAAGGACCGGCAGCCGGCCACAATGTCCTCGTGGGAGGGGAAACAGGGACTCGATGACGACGACGACGGGCTCACAGACGACCCTTGGCGCCGGCGGCTCATGCTTGCGTAGGAAGTGGAATCTGAGAGACGTGAACTTGTGCTCAGAGAGGAGGGTGTGTGGTGGTGGCTGTGACTGCTGGGGCCAAATGAAGCTGAGTTGGGCCCGAAGATTGGAGCGTCGACGGGCATCGAGGCCGCCCCGGGAAGCGGCTGAACAGCAGGAGCTGACAGGTTGAGAGCCGGCGGCCCTCGTGATGAGGATGAGGACGATATGCTCAACCTATGGGCAGGTTGTCTCCGTCGGAAGTCTCTGTCGGTGTCCTTCTCACCCCTCCTGGGAAACGAGCATTCTGAGGCGGTCTGGGGTCCGGCAGAACGGCAGGCTTCGCAGGGCGGGTTACTTTCCGGGCCGTGGAGACACTTGGTCCGTAGCCTTCGGCACCGGCGACAAGCAACTGTTCCGCGGCGTCTGGGAGGTGGAGGCGTCTTGTGGTGGCCGTCTGCGCTCTTGGGAGTGGCAGCAGGCGAGTGGCGAGAGGGAGAGGGGGATAGGATGGGGTTTGCCACGCGTATGCTGCCGCACAGCTCTGGGGACGACTCTCGCTCTCCCTTCATGACTGGTGACTTGACCACGAGTGAATGGCTGGTTGGCTGAATGACTCGGCTGCCCAAAGTATCACGAAAGCGAGCACAAGACTGTGAGAGGATCAACTCTACCAGCAGAGGACAGGACGACGGGGTTCAAGGTCCGGGACACAAACACGAACACAAGCACAACACACAACCAATTAATTATGACCGCCGGGAGACAGACTTTGACTGTGACCTGGAAGAGATCGTGATGATGAACAACAACAGACAGAGAGAGGTCAGACGAAAACCCAACCTGCCTCGAGAGAGAGAGAGTGGGCACATCTTGGGGATAAGAGTGACTCGAGCACTCGAGCGAGCCACTCGACTCGCCCGCCCTTCGCAGGTCGGCATGGCACCGGACCGGAAGTGCAAGTTCGGGATGATAGGCGGTCGCGCGCAGTCGCGATAATGGATAATGGGGGAAGAGGGGACCGTTATTTTTGCGGGTCCCCATCCGGGAAGGTTCATGCGGTCCAGCGTCTTGAATTGTTATTAGAGCGAGCACCTAATCCCCACTGATTGCACCCCCTCATATCGGGATCTGCAGCATGGGGGACACCAGCAGAAGCTTATCTGATAGAGCAAGAAAGTGCTCACGTAACCCCGTTCACGGCGCCCATGATTCGCCGCGGCCGCTGCTGATACGCGATACGCATCGCTGCACCCCGGAGGGCGCCGGAGATAGGTGACTGGAAATAATGACACTTGGGGGCATGACTGGCCAGGCCCTCGCAGCAGGGTGCCTGCCTGTCTGCCCAGTAACGAGGAGGGCTGGAAGGGTGGCCCCTCATTCTCATTAATAGCGCCCTGGCGTGCCTGGGGTAGTGTAGGCTTAGGGGGGCGCTCAAACCGATATAATATCAGCATCCTTCGTCGCCTCACCTCCGTGATCGCAATTGACACCATCTGGACCCTGAATGGCACTGATTGGGACCACCCCGCTCACACGTTACCCCAGACTCCACCCGATATGGGCTACTTACGTACAATTATATTCCCAGGCCTGTCCATGACGTGAACTGCTTTCCCGGCTGACCAACTCAAACGGTGAACCCCGTCAATGCAGCTGGATATCGGGATATCGGGAAGGCTAATGTCGGTTATCGCTGCATTGCGCTGCGTGAGCCTTGACTAGTGCATCTTTCCACTCGGGACATTTTCCCACTCGGATAATTTCCAGTGGCATTGGGGACTTCGCACAGGCCTGACACGACGGTCTGCAACTCAACACGGATTCAATGCTGTCAATTGGCTTATGAGAGCACGTCCAAAGTCAACCGTCGGTCGAATTGTAAGTCAAAGATTAGGCACACTAATTAATTCCCATGCTGATGGCCATGTATTTGTTTGGCAAGCAGCGTAATTTGCCGAGGGTAGCCAGATGCACGTTGTAATCACTCCTCCCTCTTGGCCTTCCTTGCTTCTCCAGCGGGCTTGCCCTCATCCTCGTCACCAGCTTTCCGCTTGCTTGCTTTAGCCCAGGGCGGTTTAAGGGCCCTGTCACCCTCCAACTTCTTGTCCGTGTTCCATGTTGCAGGAGTTCACTGTTGCAGATTCCGAATCGGTCGCTTTCGGTCGAGGCTGCTCAATGGTCTGTCCCTGAGGGTGCTGCTGCGTAGATTCAGAAGAGGGTAGTGATGGTTCGGGTGAGATATCGAAGGTTTTCTTCGAAGAGTAGAGATGGTTGTTCGCCATGGCTCTGTGATGGGCAATGGTGAAGGAAGATGGATGGATGATGGTCACCAGCAGATGAGATTGCGCAAGGAAGGGGATCAAGTTTGACCTGTTGCAGTTGCAAGCTTGGTTTCTCAAATCACTCCCGCGGGGTGTTTGCTACGCGTTCTGGTTGATGGAAGGTGGTTGGAAGCTGGGTCTTTCGAACCACTGCCGCGGTGTGGTTATGGAAAGCTGGAGAGTCACAACATTGGAGGTCTTCGCTTAGTCGTCCCATTCAGATGCCTGGTCGGCTTGAGTGTCCCGTCAGGTGCCTCGTCAAGTGAGTCGAGAGCCTCAAGAAAACTTTCCTCGGTACTAGCTGGCCAGTGATTCAAGCGGAGACTGACGAGATTGGCATGTTTCACTGCTGGCTCGTTGCCACAACTTGAGATAAACCTCGATGGGTACCGAGAACGAGCCTGAAGATTTATGTAGGCATACTCTGAGGGACCCTGTGAAGAGAGGAACGTCAACTTGGGAGAAGAACCTTGTGGGCAAAAGAAAGCTTCATACGGGGAAGTGATGGCGCAGAAGGGCTGCTGCAGCTGGGCCCGTCAAGAACCCACCCAAAGCTGCGGCCTCTCAGAGCTCCAACCAGGGGGGGGGAAGCTCCTTTCAATGTTCCTCCCCTCAGACGATACTCGGATAAACGATGAATTATGGAGAAATCTACAATCAAGAGCCCGACTGGTGAGCATTGCCTTTACATGTCTCGACTGTGACACCAAGGTCACAACACTTGAATCATGATAAAAGGGAAAACGAAAGAATGAAAACAATTGATTCATATCTGGTTGAGAAATAAATGGAGGACGCAGCGCGGATTTCGAGTGGTCCGTGATTGTGTCCTAGGACGGCCCAGGGGAAGAAAGGGAGCGGACACACATTAAAAGAAATACATCCGTGCGTCCTGCAACAGTACCCAAATTGGAGCATGATCTGCTTTCATATCTAAAGACGAATGTTGAAGAGATCAACTCCATTGTGGAATGGGTTGGTACAGACGCGTCTATTTCTACAGACATACGTGGGTGTGCCTGTTGCGTGTCCACGGTGTGTGTGTGTGTGTGTTGTGTGTATCCGTCCACATCGGGGAATGACAATGACCTCTGATGAATTTGGCTTCCACGGCGCCGTTTTCAACAACAATTTTCTACTTTTGCTGCGTTTAAACATCGCAAAATGATGTCAGTGATAGCCCTGTGTTTTCAGATTAACTACCCTCTCCTGGTACACACAGTCATCGCTTGGGTGCAATGCTGCTCGCTAAGCGCTCCTCAACAAATAATCACTGAAACAAGCTCCTACAACAAACAGCTGAGCATTTAGGGAAGCCGGGATACGCAATGCTTGGTATTTTGACGCAGTATCACTTTGTGACTGTCTCTGTTTTTTTAGAATCCACGTCTTGGTGCGCTACGAGGCTCGTGATATCCGCTTTCCCAACGGTCTTGACAGTGTTGCTCCTGATCTGGTGCGTTTGGTATAACTTTGATACTACACAAGACGTGCGCAACAGGAAGACGCGTGTCACAACAAGATATTCCTCGCCTGATGGTGCCAATCAGCAGGACCGAAATTCCGATACCGGGTGTGCAGCAACTGCAAAAACGGTCACTGCTCGTTTGCTCAAAATGTCACTTTTCTTTGGTGGATGTGTCTTAAGGTCCTCATTCGACATATGAATTCGTCTGATGCTACGCCACTCGATATTTGGCTTCCTTTCGAAGCTATCAGTCACAAGACTGAAATGATCATGAAGGAAAAAGAGTAGTCACAAAAAGGTCGATAAATATCTATGTGATGAGCAAGGAAAGACATAGAATGGAACAGAAGGGAAAAGAAGAAGAGGGAAGAGAGGATGGGTCGGTAGTGATCTGGGCCGGAGTACTCTGGTAAGGAAGTGGACAACATGGGACGAAGGGACAGCGCCTTTCTTCAAGCTCAAGTTCAAAATTACCCCGCATCAGAACCATAATATACGTCATCTTGATTCATAGTCAAAACAGGCCAATCTTCCAAAAGCTCAAAATCAGGTTAAGGTACAGTGGGTGGATAAAAGTTCCGCCACACCCCCATTTTTATTGCTTTATATCTTAATAACAACAACTCCAATTCTTTTCTAGCTTATATATTATATTATACAAAATGGACTAATAGTATTATTTTTATTTTTAATATTTTTAAAAGATTTTATTTTATAAAATTATAACTTTTTAAATTATTACTTTTAACTTTATAATTTTATTTAAAGATATTAAAGCCTTTTATAAATAGAAAAGAAGATATCTAATAAACCTTAAATATTATATTATTGGACTAATATCTTTATTTCTTTAATTTAAAATAGAAATAAATAGAACTTACAAAGTTCTAATGTAGCGGAACTTTTATCTACCGACTATACCTAGGTACCCAGGTAGGTGGTTAGAAGTGATCACGTGTTGGCTAGCCCTTGTCCCTAAGCGAAAGGGCAATTCTAAGTGGATTAGCAAGGAATCTCTACCTAATTTCAACTATATAGCCCTTAAATAAAGTTCTGCTCTATAAGCATTTAGCTCCTTTATTACTAATTCATCCTTCACAGTGTAATCTTCTTTCTCTAGGTATATAAGTTAACCCTAATATATATTATATAGCACTATAATCTTATATACCCTATAATCTCGTATAGCTAAATTATTAGCGCACCTATATAAACGCTATAACTTTACTTATATATATCTTAACACCTATTAAAGCTATTTATAAGTAATTTATAATTATCTATAAAGAATTAATAGTAATTTATTATAATATAATTTAAGGTAATAGTTTTACCTTTATCGCTTAATTTTATTATATCCTAATTTACCCTATAATATTAAATATAAAGAGAATTTTTTATATTTAGCCCTTAACCTCTTTAAATTACTAATTAGCTAGCTATTATTATAATAGCTTTAAAGGCCTATTTTAAAAAAGCTATTACCGATATTATATTTAATATTATTAATAACGGTCTATTTTTTAAAAAAACCGTTTAGAAATATAATATACCTATATTTATACTTTTTAAGCATTATAACGGTAAAAAAGCTTTAAAAAGTAACCTTAAAGCCCGGCTCTTAAATAATTAATTATTTATTATTTAAGAAAAGTATATAATCGATTAAATTTTATATTAAAAAAAGTTTAGCTATACCTTTAGCTATTTTAAAGTAAGAAATATAATATTAATACTTTTTATTAAAAATAATAATTTAAATCTTATAAGCTAAAACTAAATTAAACGCTTTATAAAGCGTTACCTTAAAATTTATATTAAAATTAGATATAGGTAAAAAGCATTATATTTTTATAAATTTATATTAAAGGTAGTTAATTAATATTTTAATATTTAAAAGGTTAGATTTATATAAATAAAGCTATATTTAATTATTAATATTAATAAGGCTAGCTTAATAATAAGATTTAATATATATTCTTTATTTATTTAACTTAAAAATAAATATATTAATAGATAATATATAAGTTTTAATTCTTTAATTATAAGAATTTTAAATATTAATAAGGTATTAATTAAAAGTAATTAATTATAATAATAATTTACTATAATTAAGGGTATTATAGCTATTAATAAAGCTTTTAGCTTAAGTATTATTTTTAAAGGAAAAGAATTATAAGAATAATAATTTATTAATAAATTTTATATTATAATATCTTTATAACGATTTATTATATTACTTAACAGCTAAATAAATAATTTTATCGGTATTATATAGCTAAAGTAAATCTTTTTACTATAAATAAATACCTATTATAAAAATAATTTAAATATTATACTTTTAATCCTTAATAGCTATTTTAGCTATATATCTATAGGTATATAGCTAAGAAACCCTAGATTTATAAGCTAAAAATGCTAATTTTATATAAAAAGCGTTTATAATAGTATACTTTTAAAATAATATTTATTATTACTATTTATTAGCTTATTATTTATATAAACTTTAGCTATTTAATAATAATATATTTAATATTATTAAGGCGTATTATTATAAAGTTTTAAAGGGCTAGTAAAGCCTTACTAATATAGTACTAGTTAATAAAATTAACTTTATTAAAGTGCTAGCCGAGGTATATTTAAAAGGAATAATTAATAAAATAATTAAATTTATATTTAAAACTATTAGTAATTAGCCTATTAGCTATTAGAAAGCGTTAAGTTACCTAGAAATTATTATTAATAAGGAAAAATATCGCTTTAATAATAAGTTAATAAAGCAGAGTTTTAAGGTAAAGATACTTAAAATTAAATATAATATTATAAACCTTATTAGCTTAAATATTACTGCTTTTAAATAATTTAAATTTAAATATATTAGCTTTACTTTTAACTTAAAATAAGCTAAATTAAATATTATAAATTAAAGAATTTATAAGCTAAAAGCTTAAATTAAGCGTTATAGGGCTAAAAAATATAAAGCTATCCTTAATTTAAATTAACGGTTTATAAAACTTTATAATATTTTAAGCGGTAAAAGAGAGGCTAAAAATACCTTTAATTAAGAAATTAAGGCTAAGAATATAAAGGAAGCTAATTAAAATAAGGTTATAATCGAAAGTAAAGATAATAAAAAGAATTATAATAAAGGCCCGCCTCCGGAGGTTAAAATTCGCTTTAATAAAGCGTTAAAAATACTATTACGATATATAAATTAAAAGAGAAGAATTAAAGCTTTAATTTAATATATTTATTATTTATATATAATAGGTTTTTAATTAAATATAGCTTTATAAAGTTATAGCGTTTATATAGGTGCATTAACAATTTGGCTGTGCGAGATTATGGGGTATGCGAGATTGTGGTGCCGTATGGTAATATGCTCCCCCGAAGTTGAGCATCGTTCTCCATCCACAGAACATCAAGAGACTTGACATGAATATTGACCAATGAATTGATTCCAGGTACGACTCTACTCATATTTCATTTGCATATATACAAGATCCCCGGAGAAAACTGTGCCGACCGGTGGTGACTTGCTCACCTTCTTGTTATTCCTCCCTCATCAGGCGCCTACGTCATCCTCACCGTCACAACAGAGCGGGGCGGAATCGAAACAGTCACAGCACCGCCAGAGATCTGGGCACCCGTCGAGGCAACAGTGGCCATGTTATCGGTGAACCAGGCTGACGCCGCAGAGGGTGTGAAGCCGCTGACGGAGACCTTGGCAGACTGGGTCGAGCTGCCCGAGTTGGTAAAGACGACGGCGATGGAGTCGTCCGTGTTCTTGAAGGCCCCGATCGCGACGCCCGAGATCGTCCCCGAGGTGCCGACGCGGACGGCACCCGGCCGGACGAACCGCGACCACATGGCCATCGCCCAGAGGCGGCCGGAGGGCGTTGCGGTTTTGCCGTCGAGGACGGCGCTGGACAAAAGATGAGGTAAGAGTCTTGCCACTCAGACCGATTGGTTGGGCTTTCGGACGGGAAAGTGTGTGAGAGAGAACCGCTACATACACTAGATAGCTGGAGGCCTGCCCTTGATTGACCTCGAGCCCTTGCCAGTAGATATAGCCAGAGAGGTTTGCGTTCAGGACGCCCGTGGCGATCTTGTTCGCCCACGTCAGGCCCTCGCAGGCGCCACCGTTTGAGTACCAGGTCGTGCACCAGGCGCTCTTGAGGTCTGCGCCCTCCGTCATCCAGACTGGCAGCTTCGTGCTCGTGATGAGCGAGTTGGGGTCACCGGTGTACATGTGGCTAGTAACGAGGCCGAGGTACTTCTCCATGCCGGCCGAGACGAGGGCGTTCGTCACAGTCCTGGCATCGCTCCAGCCGATCGTGTCGCAGCATGCGATTTTGACCTGGCTGGCGAGACCGGCCGACTCTAGCGTCGATGAGAGGGTCGGCAGGAAGGATGTCACCTCGACGGGGTTGTTGACGTTGATCAGCATCGATGAGTAGCTCACTCTATTCCCTGGTCAGCCATCTTGCTGTAGTGGGGAAAGGGTCAGTAGGGCGTCTATTGGAAAGAGGTCACTCACGTGTAGTCCGGCTCGTTGAGGAAGCCAAGATGCGTGATCGGGATTCCAGCATCCTTGTAGTACTGCACGTACTTGACCAGGAAGTTCGCATATGCCTGCCTCCAGTCCCCAGAGCTGCACGAGTGGCCCGTCGTCCCGCAGAGGTAGCCACCGTTGCTCTCAGCGCCATTCGTCTTCATGAACCCGGGGGCGCTCCAGGCGTCGGCGTAGATGGTCTTGACGCCGTAGCTCATGGCCTGCTGGCTCAGCCACACCTGCCCGGAGTCGTCATTGTTCCACGAGTACGCGGGGGTCCCGCTCGGCGAGCCGGGGCTGGTGGGCAGGATGCTGTCGCCGGACCCGCCCGAGCCGATGCGGTTGCGGATGATGGTGAGGCCGGCCCCCGTGGTGGTGTTGAAGAGATAATCTAGCCCCTGCTTCCTGGTTGCTTCGGAGCTTATGTTCTGGAATTCTTTGGCGCGCCCGAAGGCCTGTGAGATGCCGAACCCATCCATTGTTTGGTATGTTGTCCCAAGGTTGACTGTGATGGCCGTCTGGGCCGCCACGAGCCCCAGCTGGGCCAGAATGAATAGTGCCTTGACCCCTTCCATACTTGCCGATTATTCCACTTTAGGTAGCCTCAAAATAAAGCTTCCAATTTTCTTCTCGTTGCAAGATTGACATAGGGTATTTATAGCCGCACCGATCAGACGAAGGTTGAGGCAGCGCTCGGCTAATACTTATATGCCCATCGACATCATGACCTCGTGCGAAAAGGTGAGTGATGTAACATTCTCGCCAAGTCATTCTCGGTTTGCTATAGGCTGACATGGGCGAGCGTCTCCGTGTTTCCCTTTTTGGTAGTGGCTGATCCGGGCTTGGTACTTTCAATTGGGGGGATTCGACTTGAGCCGGTGGGGAAATATTAAAATAGTCAAAATCACAGATGACAATTTCATTACGGCTTACGATGGTGGTTGCGACATGCTTTGGAAAGCATGCAGACGAAAGTGCACTGGTACTTCAGAGCCATCCATGGATATGCCAAGACACTTGAAAATCCAATGTGCCTCCTACACGAACAATGTCCTCAGAAGGCTTTCATTTTGCGAGCGAATTAAACGTATCTTGGCTTATATGATGTCATGATGTTCAATACTACGATGAAGACCAACGGCATCGGCGTTGAAAGTGACAGCTGTGTCGTAGGTACCCGTTTCAAGACACGTATTTTGTCACGTTATATGCGCTATGTGCCTATGGCAGATAGCGGCGTCGCTTTTGTACGAATAGTGCAGTGGTTCTATTCGTGACATATTTGTATGAAGTCAAAATCTAGTTGAGCTTGCAGGGGCCGTAAGTTGTAGCTCCCAGCTCACTTCATTTTCGACGATAGCAGTCCCACGGTATCATGATCTTTTGTCCATGTTCAAGCTGCCAGGGTCAGAAGAACGGAATTTGTCCAAAGATCGAGAGAGCCTCGCCTCAGCTGCACCTTCAAGCATCAATTTGCAGCTGTGGATTTCGGAGGATCATTCCTGTATCGATATGGGAGAGTCCTGGTAAGCAGTATTGCAAGTGATCAATTGAGGTTCAGTGATTCAGGCCTGCGTTTCCGATACGGAATAGGAGCGTATACCATAAGACTTGCCAGGGTCGACAACCGAGCGGATCATGCCGTTGTAGAACCTGCACCGGTGCACTCTTTATGCGTACACTATGGATTATCCACCTTACTTCTAGTCTTCGGCAACTGTAGACCAGTCCCCTATTTTTCGGCTGTGCATAGGTTTCGTGAGACATTGTGCAGCCCTGGAGACGCTTTCTCTCCTGTCATGTCGAAAACAGTAACCCCTCGCCTGGGAGACTTGTGCTAGCCAGCTGGTGCCAGCTGGTCTCGAAGCCGACCTCGGCTGTTTCTGCTATCTAGTGGGTACTTATCGGAAATTCGGAATCTTACTAACTGACCGGATCCACTCAGCCTCAACTCTCACCGGCCTATAGAAACGTGAGCTTCTTGAAATCACGAACACTTTTGCATTAGTATGCTTCGTCCTTGGCCTTCCGACGAGCGCCGTTTCAAAGCAGATCTCACGAGAGAAGCACCTCAGGCTGTCCCGAGTGACCTCGAAACTCGTCAGGGGTCAGTCATTCTTATGAAATCTGGCTGGACCTCGGGACATCACCCCTGAGCTGCTGTCAGAAGTGCCTCGTCATGCTTGAAGACGAGAACCCCGGTCTCATATACGAACCCGAAGATGGTCCGGACCCACTGCACTGCTCGTACACCCCTCTGGTACTGATGCACGATGGCGGCGGCACATGCTTTTCTTGTACGCATCTTCCGCTCTCAACGAAACCCCCTTGACTCCTAGTGACTTGGTCCGACCTCGACACCAATGTTACCCCAGAATTTGGGAAAATGCTAACTGTGAGCTGATCAGATTACTGCTTAAACCCTATCGGGCGTCTAGTCTATGAGATCCATAACCCACACTTCTACTCGGGCAAGCCGTGGCCGGGTGGCATTCGTGAGATGGCCAGGCATTACGTCGAGCTGATGCGCAAAACGGTGCCCAAGGGCCGGGTCCTCCTCGGCGGATGGTCGCTCGGCGGGCTGCTCTCACTCGAGATGGCCCGTGTGCTGGTCAACGACCCCCAGTTCACGGTGCTTGGCCTGGTCATGATGGACAGCATCTGCCCCAAGGCGTATGCGACCAAGACAGTGCCCGCAAAGGCTGCCATCGTGCCGTACAAGCATCAGTTCGGACCCAACACGAAAGAGGAGACGATTGAGGGCGTGGAGAGATGCTTTGTGGAGGCGAGGAAGTCGGTTGAGTCGTGGCGCATGCCGCGGTGGGACGAGTCGGATGAGGAGGGCGCTGACAGGGCTGAAAACGGCACAAAGGGTGCACAATCGCCGGAAGGCCAGCCGGCTGCTCGCATATCGTCGTCCAGCATCAAATGCCCGCCGGCAATCCTGCTCCGCGCGAGGCAAGCTGTGCCTACGGAACCAGGCCAGGTCAGCTTCGTTGACGTGACGCGGCACAGCCGAAGCCTCGGCTGGGAAGAGTATCAGAAAGGCTTTTTCGAGGAAATCGTGGACATTTCTGGCCATCACTTTTCCATCTTTGCTTGGGAGCACATCGATCACGTTTCCGAGAGGTTGATGGAGGCGTGCAACACTCTTGAGAGGATGGCAACCAAAACGGCGTCATAATTCAGCGACACAGAAACGATACAGCTTGAGGTATCGAGGGGACACAAAGATAATACATTAGACTTGAAGACATGATCACACAAAGGACCTTTGGATGCGAGACTGACAAGGAGAGCAATGCCAGACTACACTGCACTGCATGTTGCACCCGCAGCCCACAAGTCCCACGGCACCGCACCAACTGCAGAAAGTTTTGTGGTATAAGCGCCACAAATACCGTGGCCCCTGCGATGAATTGGCTGTATTTGGGCAACCCAGATGATATCACAGCGATGTTGAAGCGAAACGATGATTTCCCGCACAATTCTGACCTCACGGCTATGCTTGAAATCTCCGGGCCGAATTTATCAACCATAGGTCAGAGCCTCCCGCGAGAGAGCACTTTGTTGAAGTTGAACCAGGTGAGCTGACTGCAATCCATAAAATTGCAGGCTCAAGGCGCACAATGGTACAAGATGCGTAAGCTCATGGGCTCCTGCTTCAACAACCTGAACTTCGAACTCGTCTGGAAAGAGTAAGTCCAATCAGGCCTCCCTTTTCTACTACCACTGATCGATGTGTACTGTCAATACCTTGGTGCTTGACCTAAATCTGAAGTCCCAGGTAATCTGTGGCATCCTCTTCGAGGAAATGATCCCGTTTTGATAAGTCAGTATTCATTCTGACAAGACAACAGGAGCATTGTGCAGGCCAAGTCGCTAGGCCAATACTGGGCCTCTCATCCGTCTGTCCAAACTGTAGCCCATGACACTCGAGCTCTTTCCCTCAACGTGAAGTCCAGGGCGGGCTTTGGCAAATCGTACCCTTTCAAAGGTCACCATGAAAGACATATTAAACCGCAAGGCACATCTTTAAGCTGCAAAGAAACACTCCAGTCCATTCTGGAAAACAGCATCATGATTATGGTACTAGGGACGAAGTTCTTGGCTAAGCCTTGGCTTCCACGTCCCTTAAAAGACCTCCAGAATGCATGTATCGTGTTCCAAACATACATACATGACAAACTTATATGGGACAGAGAAGAGGGTTGATCAAAAAAGCTCTGACCGAGATCTCATGAGTTCACTCGTGCGTGCCTCCCAAGAGGAGAACGCTAGCCTGACTGAGAGCAAGATATATGGAAACAGTAAGGACCACGGAAAAGCCTGGACCAAGTTCGGTCTCACTGACACTTGCAGTGTTTGTCTTCAATTTCGCTGGGCATGACACAACTGCTTGTAGCTTTGTATGGGTGATGTACTTCCTGGCCGGAAACCCGGAGGTTCAGGATTGGATCTTTGAAGAAATATATCATGTCTTTGGTGACCGTGAATGCGAAGAACGGGAGTACAGGGCCAATTTCCCTGTCTGAAGTGTTGCCTATCAGTCCTCCTCGAGTCAGCTCATTTGTATTCACCTGTTGGTCTGACGAAGTGGACGGGAAAGAAAAGAGAACGAGTCCACAGCGCTCCAGACCGGGGAAAAAAACTTTTGTCATACCACAAAAGACAATGGTTGTCCCGAGACATGCCTCTTTGCATACAGATCCGAGATACTGGGGCTATGACCCTCTTGCTTGGCGGTCATCTCGGCGGATTCAAGGGGGAATAGCTGACGAGGCTGGTGAAAGCATTGAAAAACGAAGTCCTGATTTACTCCTCGCCGTGGGACGTTTCTTGCTTGGTCTGATGGGGCCAGGGACTGCCCTGGTCCGAAGTTCTCTCAGGTCGAGACTGTTGCAACCATTACGACTTTGTTCAGGGATTGGCAAGTCGAGCCTGTCATCAATACAGGTGAAACTATCGAGGTAGCTAGGGAAAGGGTATTGCGGTTCGTCCAGGAAGATTCTGGTATGGTCTTGTTAGTTCAGCTTCTTCATCCAGAGGGTGGTCCAGTGGTTTGGAGGAAAAGGGAGTGGTGAGCTAGCACTTTCAAAGTGGCTGATTACCTACTGCCGAACGAGTGAGTCTTGGTGGGGGCTGCATGGATCTAGAAGAAGAAAAGATGATAGTTCAAGGGCGTCAATGAACATAACAAGAATTACTTACAGTCAGTGAAAGGTTTGGGGACATTAAGTCAGTTAGCTAGACGCAGTCGGAAGTCGGCAGTTGGCGTCTTAATGCTTCACTTGTGTTTGTTGCTTGCTATAGCTTTTCGCAAACAGCTGGGCTTCCACTTTTGCAGGGACCTGAACTGCCATCTGAACTGCCCAAAAGACCCACAAATCCCACAGCCGCCCAAATTCATGGAAGCAAGTGCACCTGCAAACGAGCGGGTGCGAAAAACAACTTGAAAGTCCCGACTCCGACAAGATCGGACCTCCCCTTCAACCCACAACTCCCAACCTGCCTCGCTGGCGACAACGTCGCTGACAACAACGACGACGACAATATGGCATCCGAACCCGTCTGCGCCAAATGGGCACCAGATAACACCAGCTGTAAGAAGACTGGCAAATTCACCTGCAAGAACTGTCACCTCATCGCGGTAAGTACCACCTTCTCAAGAGAGCTGGACTTCTCATTTCTTCTGCTCTTGCTGAATGGTCTTTCCTGCAGTACTGTGGCCCAGAATGCCAAAAGTCTCACTGGACAATCCACAAACACGATTGCAAATCTCCCCTACGAGAGAAGACTTGGCAGCCTGATTGCGTCCTAAAGAATGAAATGCCAGCATTCGTCGTAGGAGACAGCCCTCAACAGGATCACTGTGGAGGCTACCATTACCTCTGGGGCAACATTCCCGCCTTCGATGTCCTTAACCTTGGAGCCAATGAAGGTGATGCCTACGACAAGCAGTTACGCCTCCTATTCGCTGGTGAGTACCTCGCACGTCTCAGATGTTGGGTGTTGAACACAAATCGACTGATTACGTACAGCTTCCGGAGATCCTCGAAATGTCATCAAGACCATCGCACAGCTTCCCGACAGCTACAATCGAGCCATTGACATAACAATAAACGACATCGATTTCGATGTTGTGGCACGCAATGTTATCATCCTCCTAATTAGCCTCGTCGTCGATGACATCAACAAATCTACCGAATGTATAATTCATGTCTGGTACTCGGCTCTCCTCCGCAAGTCCGACCTCGACATCCTCCAGCAACGCATTCGTCCCCTTATTAGGGAAGTCTGCGACAGGCTTAAAGGAAAGCCTGAGAATACACTACTGGCAAGGGATTGGACATTCGGCCAGCGCTCGCTAGAGCTCGAGCTATTAAAATCTGCATGGGATGCTCTCTTAGCCTTCACTGAGAGCCCAAAGAGCATCACAGCTGAGCAGGCCAACGAGATTCGCAAGGCTGTCACCCTTGCTGAGTGTAGGAAAGACCGCCTTGATTATTATCATTTCCTCCAGAGCGGTTCCCATCGTGTTGCGTTAACTCGCTTTCGGGAAGACGGATTGCTGCTTCCATTTGGAGCTCCACGGAACGAATTTTACATTCCGAACCCGTAAGCAATCCTGTTTTCTGGCGCAACAGAGAATATCGCTGACAAGCTCCAGTACCCTTTTCCGCACTGGAAAGAGCTGGCCCATGGATGACCTCGCCGATCCTCTCGACGGATGGTCACCGAAGGAAGTGCACGATACCTCGAATGGCCCTGCAACTGCCGACATCTATGGGAAACTTTACATTCACCTTCACAACTTAATTCGAGCCTTCCTTCATCGGCTCTCAGGGCTGCAGGTGTCATTCCAAATGCTCAACGTGGAAGCTTCTACGCTCCCCAAGTATCTGCATAGCAGTTCCTATAGCCGAATTGAGGTAAGGACACAGAGAGCTGTTTGTACTGCGAACGAGCTGTTCTGTGCTGACCCGATGTGAACAGGTCTCCAACATCTCGGATGGTGAATTTCTCGGGATTCATCGCACGCTCCACAGCATGGTCCCTCTGCTCCAGAGCTCACTTGTGAATCCTCACGCGACGCTCATCACATTGTTCAAGAACGTCAAGGTCTGGAATCTCCATGACCCGCAACGTCTTGCGCAGGTGCTCTCAAATAGCGCACTGGCGAGGCGTGTTACTCGGCTCAAGCAGCCTAATCCCATGCTCATGAAGTTCGTGTTTGCTTGTAGGTTCGCAACCACTGACAATGACCGCAACTTCGACCGGTAAGGAGGATTTTTCAGTCATATGCACTTGCTGGCAACTCTAGGATTGATGCTGACTACGTCCCGAGGCTTGCTGCGGAAATCAAATTCTCCGAGACGGCTCGACTCGTCGGAGCCGCCATGAAGGACCACCACACCGTGATCGAGAAGTGGCCATTCAGACTGAAGCTAGAGCCTGGACAACCCGGTGCCGAGGAGGAGTTTGAGCTCCTTATTTGCAGTGGATGGACAGGCCAGGAGTGCTACCTAGAGTGGAAGAGAGTATAAGGTTTCGCACAACATCTGCTACGGCATTGGGGATTTCGCTGGAGGACATGCCGCAAGACGATGTCATTATGAGTCATGAGGCGAGGACAGAGTCCTTGGCCAGAGACCATCAAGCTGAGCGATTTTGCGGCCCCTCCTCATGAACAAGAGCAACGTGGCACATGCCTAGCAATTGGCCACGGATATCTACATTCTGGAGCCTTGATCTTGCAGCTAGGCTTGCCAGGTGCCACCAAGGAGGCTGATCACAACTAGTCGGCCTTCTCAAATTTTCCGTCACTATCAATAAGTAGTGGTTCCATTGTCGGGAAGGTCTATATGTACTTAAAATCAATCCCCCCATTCTCTTGAATGCTAGCATAAAGTGTGACAAAGTGATGGCGAGTCTCAAGCAATCAGTACATCGAAATCCTTTAACTCAGAGAGTTTGCTGGAAACGTCTCTCAGCGTCCGCTGTCTTTCTCCAGGACCTGGCGCTGCTATCCCAAGCGGCCAGCTGTCCACGGCTGTTGCGCAGTCATGAGCGCGGCCACGTTGCTGTCATCGACCAGACCGCCGTTGACTTCGAGCCTCCGGCGCTCAACGAGTTCAACCCACAAGGAAATAGCTTTGTGTTCTTTCCAAATTCGAGACAACATGTAGGCCAACAGTTGCACAGCCATTGCACCCCTCCCGGAGGTAGCCACTGCCCAGATGTTGGTTGCATTAGGCCCTGCTTGTGATGCAGATAAGTTAGGCCTCGAAGGCCGTAAACCTGGTGTAGAGGAATCGAGCGTAGCACCACCGAGTCGAGCAATCGATCTAGATTTTTTACTCCTTTTAAAGGGGCGTAGGCGGCCTATACTTATAGATAAAGCGTAATATAATAATAGACCTATTTAGCTATTATAAACCCCCTTAAATATAAAAGCTTAAATCTATTATTTAAATATTATTTCTTATATAAAATAAAGCGTATATAAAAGAAAAAAGCTATTAAATAATTAAAATCTATACTATTTTTATTTAATTAGCGCCTTATAGCCTATATAATTAGCTTAAATAAAAATAATAAAGCCTTTTAAAAGTATAATAGTTACCGCTTACTTATTTAATAAAGTATTTATATATTAACTATTTTTTTAAAAAAAGATTCCTTTATTAAGCTAAAATAATAATAAATATTCGAGAAAAATAAAGTATAATATATCTTTTAAGATTAATATAATAAGTTTTACTATATAAAACTTTTTATAATAACTTATTAATTTACTTTTATAAGCGGTAAGCCTATCTATAATTAAAAGCCGCTATTTTGCGCTAGTAGCTATAGCGTTAAGCTGCGCCTATTTACACTAGTGTTTTTAATAAGCTATTAGCCCGTCGAGGTTAAAGCTATTATAGGCTATAAGCTGCCTTATATTAGCTAAAAGGGCGTAGTGTGGTATAATATATATTCCGATTAGTTTAATGCTATTAAGCGTTATATAAAAGTGTTATCGCTATATAACTTAAGCTTTTAAATATAAGTTAATTAAAATAAGCGATATTAAAAAGCCGTTATTCTTAAATATATACTTATTTAATAAAGCTAAGCGATATAACCTTATTTTATAAAACTATTTTAAAATAATTATTTAGCTAAAATTAAAATAACTGTTAATTAAGCTTAAACTAATATTTATATACGCTTAAAACCTTATTAAATAAGTTTATAGCTATAATTAAAATAAATAAATAGGTAAAGCTACTATATTTTATTATTTAAATATATAGATTTAATAGCTTTATAGCTATAAAAATAAACTTTAACTATAATAAATAAATCTTTATTTAAATAAAAAGTTTTTTTATTAAAGTAAAGAAACGTAAAAATAAAAACTTTTTCTTATTTAAGTAAATTAATATATTTATTATTACTTTAAAAGATATATAAAATTTATTTTAAAGAAATAAAAAAATTTATTACTTATAAAGTAAAAATTAATAATAAGCCGAAAAGAGAATAAAAGATTATAAATTTAATATATTTTTTTTAAAAAAGTTTACCTTTTATTTAAATAAATTAAAGAGATAAAGCCTAATTATAAAAACGTAATATAGTTAAAGAAAGTTTAATTTAAAAAAAATATAATTATAAGTTATTTAACTTTATATTTAAAAGAGAAACTATTTATATATAAAAATATATTATTTTTATATTTATTTTAACTTTTTAATTATATTATACGCGTTTATATAGTTCTTTAATATAATTATTTATTTATTTATACGCTTATATATATATAATAAAGTTTTTAAATATTAAAAATCTTACCTTTATAATTAATAATATATATAAACTTATAACTATATATTTAAACTTGAAAAAATAAAAGTATTAATATTTTTATAAAGAATTTAAATATTTTAATTATTATTTAATAATATAAAATAAATTATATTTTTATTTATAATATTATTTAAATTAAAGATAAAGGCCTCTTTATTAATAAAGATAAGGGTATAAAGTTTAATATATAAATAAACATTTTAAAATATATAATATTTATATATACTTATATATTAAAGTATTACTTTAACCTTATATATATAATATATATATTATTAATTCGGAAATAATTCGCTTTATTTAATAAAATTAAAAGATATAACACTATATAAAAATTTAAACGAGTTATAAACACTTTAATAATAAATATATATAATATATAAATATCCCTCCTAGGTATAAGGTTAAAAGACCTATAATTATATTTTTTTAAACTAAATTCTATTTAACTATATTATATTTCTGCAACTAGGCTTTATCTTTTTAATTTATCTAGATAAAAGGTAAACCTTTTTAAAGAAGCGTATTAAATAATTAACCTCCCTTTTTCTATTTAGCTTATTTATCCTTACTTTATAGGCGATAAACTTATCTATTTCTTTAAAATAAACCTTATATATTTCTAAAGTAATAATAAATATATCGATTTACTTAAATAGGAAAGGTTTCTTATCTTTACGCTCCTTTATATTAATAAGAAAACCTTTTACCTAGGTAAAAATTTACTTATTATAAATAGAGTCTATTTCTATAGCTGTTTATAAGCTATTAAATCTACGCATCTAGATACTATGCTTAGTAATAGAATATAGTAGCCTTACCTATAGTCTGTTCTAACCGCAGCTGTAAACTCGCTTAGTGGGCGTATATAAGTGCTGGTTTAAGCTTAACTGTTATCTCGGTTTCGGCTAAATGATTGCTTTCGAGTGGTCTTATAACACAGCGGAAAAGGTCGTAATGGAGCAGAGCCAGAACCTATACATATCCCATAAGACAGTTAGGGCAATGGCGGCTTTTTAACATCGCCTATTTCGAGCAACTTATACCTAAGTCACACGGTAATAGCACTTTCGTATAGTGCTTGACGGCGTTAGATTAGCTTACGGCCCGCAATGGCTTTAACCTCGACGGGCTAATAGCTTATTAAAAGCACCGGCGTAAATAGGTATAGCCTAATGCTATAGCTACTAGTGCAGAATAGCGGCTTTTAACTATAAACAGGCTTATAAAAGATTAATAAGTTACTATAAAAAGTCCTATATAGCAAAACCTACTATATTAATTTAAAAGATATATTATACCTTATCCTTCTCGGATACTTATTATTATTCCAGCTTAATAGGGGAACTTAAATAAATAAAATAATCGATAATATATAAATATATAATGTTATAACTTTAAATATATATAACGTTTATTTTAATATATATATAAATATAATATTAAGTTTTCTATATAAAGTAAATCTTTTAAAAAGCTTTTATATATTAATTATTTTATTTATTTAAGTTTCCCTATTAAGCTAAAATAATAATAAATATCCGAAAAGAATAAAATATAATATATCTTTTAAATTAATATAATAAGTTTTATTATATAAAACTTTTTATAATAACTTATTAATCTACTTTTATAAGCTTATCTATAGTTAAAAGCCGCTATTTTGCGCTAATAGCTATAGCGTTAAGCCGCGCTTATTTATACTAGTGCTTTTAATAAGCTATTAGCCTATTAAGGTTAAAGCTATTATAGGCCGCAAGCTAATTTAACGTTGTTAAGCACTATATAAAAATATTATTGCTATATAACTTAAGCCTTTAAGTTGCTTAAAATAAGCGATATTAAAAAGCCGCTATTACCTTAACTATCTTATAAAATATATATAGATTTTAGCTTTACTTAAATATATACCTATTTAGTAAAACCGAGCAATATAACTTTATTCTACTATATTATAAGACCACTTAAAAGCAATTATTTAATTAAAATTAAAATAATAGTTAAGCTTAAACTACTATTTATACGCACTTATTAAGCGAGTTTATAGCTATAGTTAAAATAAATAAGTAAGGCCACTATATTTTATTATCTAGATATATAGATTTAATAGCTTTATAGCTATAGAAATAAACTTTAAATATAATAAGTAAATTTTTACTTAAATAAAAAGTTTTCTTATTAAGGTAAAAAAGCGTAAAAATAAAAAACCTTTCTTATTTAAGTAAATAAATATATTTATTATTACTTTAAAGATATATAAAATTTATTTTAAAGAAATAAAAGAATTTATTACTTATAAAGTAATAATAAATAATAAACCGATAAAAGAATAAAAAGTTATAAATTTAATACGCTTTTTTAAAAAGGGTTACCTTTTATTTAAATAAATTAGAAAAATAAAGCTTAATTATAAAAACGTAATATAATTAAATAAAATTTAATTTAAAAAATATATAATTATAAATCTTTTAACCTTATATTTAAAAGAAAAGCTTTTATATATTATTTTATTTATTTTTACTTTTTTTAAATCTTTAAAATATTTATTATACTATACCTTATTTAAATTATATATTAATTATATTTTATAAAAATTCCCTTATTAAACTAAAATAATAGTAAATATTTAAGAAAATTAAAGTATAATATATATTTTAAAATTAATATAATAAGTTTTATTATATAAAACTTTTTATAATAACTTATTAATTTACTTTTATAAGCCTATTTATAATTAAAAGCCGCTATTTTACGCTAATAGCTATAATGTTAAGCCGCGCTTAATTTATTAAAGTTAAAGCTATCGCGAGCTATAAATAACTTAATTTAATGCTATTAAGCATTATTAATATATAAAAGTGTTATTGCTATATAATATAAATATAAATGTAAGTTATTTAAAATACGCGATATTAAAAAGCCGTTATTACTTTAATTAAAGTTTTAACTTTACTTTATAAATATATATTTATCTATTATAACTTTATTTTATAAAACTACTCGAAAATAATTATTTAACTAAAATTAAAATAATAATTACGCTTAAATTAACACTTATATATATTTAAAACTTAATTAAATAAAATTATTATATTTTATTATTAAGTATAATATTTAAATATATAGATTTAATAGCTTATAAATAGCTATATAGATAAACTTTATTTATAATAAGTAAATCTTTACTTAAATAAAAGATTCTTTTATTAAAGTAAAGAAATATAAAAATAAACACTTTTCCTTATTTTAATAAATCGATATATTTATTATTACCTTAAAGATATATAAGGTTTATTTAAAAGAAATAAAAAGGTTTATTATTTATAAAGTAAAGATTTATAATAAGTTAAATAAAATAAAGATAGTTAATTAATTAATATACTTTTTTAAAAAGGTTTACCTTTTATTTTAATAAATAAAGTTTAATTATAAAAATATAATATAGTTAAATAAAATTTATTTTAAAGAGATATAATTATAAGTTTCTCAGCCTTATATTTAAAAAAGGTAATAATAAATATATCGATTTATTTAAATAGAAAAAGGTTTTTATTTTTATATTTCTTTACTTTAATAAAAAAACGTTTTACTTAAATAAAGATTTACTTATTATAATTAAAATTTATTTTTATAGCTAGCTATTAAATTTATATATTTACAGTAAATAAAACGAGCTAAAGCTTATACTTATATAACTTATATTAATATAGCTAAATATTATAATTAAGAATATAATATAATAGCTTTATTTAACGTATATAAATATTAATTTAAGCTTAACTATTATTTTAAATTTACGATATATAATAAATAATTACTTTTAAATAGTTTTATAATATAACGAAATAAAGTTATATCGTTTAATTTTATTAAATAAATATATATTTATAAAGTAAAGCTAAAACCTTTAAAATAATAACCGCTTTTTAATATTATTTATTTTAAATAACTTATATTTAAAGGTTTAAGTTATATAATAATAACACTTTTATATATTAATAATATTTAATAACGTTAAACTAGCTTATAGCTTATAATAACTTTAACTTTAACGTTTATTAATAATATTAATATAAATAAGTATCGCTTAACGTTATAATTATTAGCGTAAAATAGCGGCTTTTTATTATAAATAAGCTTATAAAAATAAATTAATAAGTTATTATAAAACGTTTTATATAGTAAAACCTATTATATTTATTTTAAAAAATATATTATATTTTATTCTTTTTAAATATTTATTATTACTTTAACTTAATAAAGAAATTTAAAAAATAAAATAATTAATATTTATATTTATATTTATATTTATATTTATATTTATATTTATATTTATATTTATATTTATATTTATATTTATATTTATATTTATATTT
>JALPVH010000433.1:0-37093 GCA_023242295.1 Diaporthe ilicicola | reverse complement strand
AAAAACCCTTTAAATATTCTATTATTTATTATTAAGCTTATAAATTATTTTATTATTAAATTCTATATATAAATATTAATAAATAAGGTTAACTTTATATTCTTATTTATATTATACTTATTATATATATATATATTATTAAAATATATTACTATATATAGAATTTAAATATTTATTAAATAATATCTTATTTTATATAAATTTTAAATCTAATAAATAAATAATATATTATTAAAATAGCTTTCTATTTTAACGTATATTTCTTTATTTATTACCCCTTATATCCCCCTTTCTTTTTAAATTTTAAAATTTCAGTATTTAAAATATTTTATAAGCAGTTTAAGCAATAAATACTTTAGATTTAGAATTATAAAGATAATATAAAAAAGAAAATAAAGATAAAAAAAAGTATACCCGCCCTTTTAAACCTTTTATTTAAATTCCTTTTTCTTTATTTTTCCTTAAGATTTTAATTTTAAAGAATATTTTTTTCTTTAAGATAAATAATTCTATTATATTAAATACCTTTTAAGATTATCTTAATAAGATTAATTAAGCTTTATAAAAGCTTAAAATTCGATTTAATATAATTTTATATTAATTTAATAAGTTAGCTTCTTATTTACTAATTAATAATAACTAGCCGGTATATATAAAATTCCCTATTTCTTTTTTATTTATTAATATATATAAAGTATAATAATATCTAATAAAATTAGAAAAGTATTAATTTTTCTTTTTTATTATTTTTTTTCTTTTTCTTTTTTTCTTTTTTTTTAATTTTTATTATTTATTAATATTACTTTAGCTTATTAATTTCGATAGCGATATTATATTATTTTTAAAAGAACTATTTACTATTAACCTTTTTAAGCTCTTTTATTCGACCTTTAATAAAGAAGAAAATATAATTTCTTTCTCTTTAACTATTAGTATTTTTTTCTTTTCCCTAGATTTAAATATTTAAGCTTACTATTTTTTAGCCGATTTAAAAGGGAAAAAAGGTTCGGAAAGGTAAGCTATATAATCGGAAATATAGGGTATTTCTAGCAAAATATAGAAAAGAATTTAATATCTATTAAGGGTAATAGATTTATAAAGTTTAATATTATAAGGAATATAAAAGGTTTATTTAGTAATTAATAGGGTTAGGGTTTATATAGTTATATAGCTTTAAAATAAATATAAAAGCTTTTTTCCTTATATATATTTTTTATATTATTATTAATAAATAATAAAATAAAAAAAAAATTAAATTTTAAATTACTTTTTATTTATATAATAAGTTTATTATTATATATATTATAATATATATATATATATATATTAAAATACTTTTATTATATAAAGTATATTTAATAAAATATATATTTTATATAGTTTTATAAAATATATAAAGTATATTTATATAGAAATAAACTTTATAAATTATATAGCTTTATATAGCTAATAAGGCTTTTTATTAGCTAAAACTTATATAATATATATTTAATAAGAGAAAAACTTTAAATAGCTTTATAAAGCTAATATAGCTTCTTATTAGCTAAAACTTATATAATATATATTTAATAAAAAATAAACTTTAAATAGCTTTATATAGCTAATATAGCTTATTATTAGCTAAAACTTATATAGCTAATAAGTCTTTATATAGCTATTATTATTTCTTATTAAATAAACTTTATATAAGTTTTATTTAATAATAAAACCTATTAGCTATAAAGGTATATAAAGCTTATTAAATAAACTTTATATAAGTTTTATTTAATAAAAAAACTTATTAGCTATAAAGCTATATAAAGCTTATTTCTTATTAAATAAACTTTATATAACTTATATAGCTAATAAGTTTTTATATAGCTAATAAAACTTTATATAGCTAATAAGACTTTATATAGCTATAACTTATATAAAGTTTATTTAATAAGAAATAAGCTTTATATAGCTTTATTAAATTATAGCTAATAGGTTTTCTTATTAAATAAAACTTATATAAAGTTTATTTAATAAGAAATAAGCTCTATATAGCTTTATTAAATTATAGCTAATAGGTTTTCTTATTAAATAAAACTTATATAAAGTTTATTTAATAAGAAATAAACTTTATATAGCTTTATATAGCTATATTAAAATATAATTAACCTTATATATTAAAACGTTTTATTATAAATATATCTATTTTCCTTACTTTAAAATTTCTTTTTCTTTCTATATCTTTTATATAATAATATAACCTTTTAAATAACTATTACTCCTACTACTACTATTATTATTATTTAAATATTTAAATATTTAAAAATGGATTTCTCCTTTATATTAACTGCTAAACCTTCTAATAACTTTAATTTAGCTAAATTGCAAATATCACACTCTAGTAATAAGGATTACAAATTAAGCGATAATAATAATACTGAAATATTTAAAAAACCAGCAAAAATCGATAAAAATAAAATAAATCGAAAAGGAAATAACCTTAACTTTAAATTTAAAGTTCCTAATACTTACGCTATAAAAGAAGGACTATTTATTTATAAACTATCAGATATTAATTTAAATACCCCTCGAAAAGTTAAATTTAACTATACAATGCTTAATTATACTTATAAATGTTAATATAATGCTATTCGAGTTTAAATTAGTATAGCTGTAAATATATACTATATAAGACACTATAAAAAAATTGCTTATAATAAAGAAATAGAATAATATTTAATAAAAAGTAAGTTATTAATTTAATTTATATTTAATTAAATTAAATATTTATATTTAATATTATTATTTAGGGAAAGATATTAATAATAAAAATTTTAATAATATAAATAATTTAGAATTTTAACTATTAATAACTAATTCTTTTATTAGTTTAAGTAATATTTAAAATAAAAAATAAGGAATTTCTTATATAAATAATTTAAATATCGATTAAAAAACTTACTTAACTAAAGTTTTAAATTTTCTATCGGCAAATAATTTATCATTTAATATTTTATTATTAAAAACCTTTTAGGAATTAATATTTTATTTAAATAGGTAAGTTATTAAAGTTATTAAAGTTTTAAAGCTTTTCTATTTATAATAAAAAACTAATTAAATTTTAATTATAAAAATACCCCTAAATTATATTATAGAAAATTACACTATTTTTTATTTATTTAATATAATAAAGCTATTATAGTTATTAAAGAAATTATTAAAAACTAATAAAATAATTATAAAGGAATATCTTTATAACTAAATATTTAAACTTTTATCGATTTTAATAGCTATTTAGGCGTTATTATAAATTATTTAAACGAAAATTTTAAATTAGAATATCGATTAATAAGTAAGTAAATATAAGTTTAATTTATTAAATAATAGCTATTAATTATATTTAATAGGTTTTGAATTTCTTTAAAAAGCCTATAATAAAGCTTATATATATAAAATTTTAAATAATAAAGTTTTAATTCTATTAAATATTAAATTATCTATAATTAATAGGTAATTATTTTATATATATTAAAACTTTATTTATAAACTTATTAACTTATTAACTTATTATATAGTATTACAAGAGATAATAGATCGAATAATAATACTTTCCTTAAAGAATTTTAATTATTATATTTTTATAAGGAAAATAGCGATTTTTAAACCGATATACGCTATATAGCATATATATTAAATTTAGCAGCTAAAGCTATTATTAATTCTTTTAATTCTTTTACTATTAATAGTAAAGAATTAAAAGAAATTAAATTATTTATTATATTTACTTAAAGTAAAGAAAATTAGGATAAATTAAATAAAAACGATAAGAATTATATTTTAAAAAAGCTTTTAAGTAAGTCTTTTATTATATAATATATATAATTCTTATAATACTAATTACTTATAGGGTTACTAAATAAAGTGCGACGTATAGCTATTGTTATAAAACGAAATTAAGAAATAAAATAACGTTAGCTTTAAATTTTAAATAAATTTAAAAAGAAAGATTTAATTCTAATAGATAATAATAGAATATATATCCCTTTAGGTATTTATTTAATTTAATATATATATTTATATATTAAAATGCTAATATTTTATTAAATATCGATATATATTGGAATTCTTTATTAAAAATAATCGAAACGGCTATTAATTTTAAAGACCCTATTAATCAACTAATTAAAGATTTTAATTATAGTTTATTAAAAGAAATCGATATAAAACCCTCTAATTAGATATAATTAACGAATTTATAAGATATTTTATAAGCTTTTTATACCCCTATACTTTTACTTTAAGGTTGAAAATACCTTATATTAAATATTACTCTTTCTTTATTAAAAAGAGTATATATTACATTATTAGATTTTAAAAAACTATACGAAGACGAATTTAATTTAGGTACTAAAGAAGGGGTAAGTTATTTATTTATTAAGTTATTTATTTATTAAATTATTTACCTATTAAATTATTAACATTATATATAACTAGGTTTATTTACACCCTTATGCAGAAAGCTTTATAAAGGCTATTACGGCTAGTTTAAATAAATTAAACTAATATTTTCCTTATAATTTTATATGGGATGATGACGATATTTCTCGATTTAAACCTTATTTATTTTCGATGCTTTTCGATCCACAATATAATATAAAAATTATTAAAAAAGAATTAAACTTTACTAAAAAACAAATCGATATATTAGAAGAACTATTAAAGGAAGAAGCTTTAAAGTAAGTATTTTTATTATTATTATTATTATTATTATATCGTTAAATATAACTAATTTATAAATAGATTATATAAAGTTATTTATAAAGGAAAAGGAAAAGAACCTGAATTACCTATAATAAATCCATCGAATATATATATAGATTTAAACAACCCTAGTCCAAAAACCTTACCAAAAAAGCCACAGCGAAAAAAAAAAAAAAGATATATTTAATTCTTTATTTCCGAATATTATAAACAAAGATACCGGAAGAAATATTAAAACTAAAATAAAAGACTATTTTAAAGAGTCTTTAAAGCTATCTTAAGTAAGTTATTATAATAAATTAATTTACTTATTAATTTAAATATATATAAAACTAATAAATATATTAGACTTCTATATTTAAATAGTAGGAGTTAAATAAATCGACTTATCCTATTTTATTAATTTTAGCTATTAAATATTTAATTATTCCGATAACTTTTGCAGCTATCGAATCTAATTTTAACAATAGAATTAATATAATTACTAAGCGGCGTATTATGCTATAAAATAATACTCGAAAATAATTATTAATATTAAAATATAATAATCTTAATTCTGGAAAGACTAATAGGCCACTTAAGATTAAAGAATATATAGATTTAAAAGCACTTTTAAATGATAATTTAATAGAAATAGAGATTAGTAAGGGGGAAAATAGTGATATTTAATTATTTATAATAAAAGTTATTAGATATTAAGTTATTAGTTATTAAGTTATTAAATATTAAGTTATTAGTTATTAGGTTACTAGTTTTAATATTTAAGTTTTAAGTTTTTAAGATATATATATATAGGATTTTATTATTATAAGTAAATTAAATTATAAAAAACTAAATAAGCTATTTTAAAAAGATAGTTTTACTCTATAATATTAGCTATTTAAACTTTAAAAGTTATTTAAATCTATTTTTAGAATATATTTATATTTATATTTATATTATAATATATAATACCGTATTTGTATTTATATTATTTATATTATTTGTATTTATATTTGTATTTATATTTGTATTACGTATTTATATTTATATTTATATTTATATTACTGAAATTTTATGTATTTATATTTATATTTATATTTATATTACTGTATTATTTATATTTTTAATACTTTAATTATAGATATATAGGGTATTATTAAACCGCTTAATCTTATTTAAGGGAAATATATTTTATATATAATTTAATAATATATGCTAGTATAACTAGATAGGCTTATTATATTATAATATATCGAGAGCATTATAGAAGTTAGCTTAATTATTGCCTTATTACCGGATAATCTACTATAGCTTAATAATTTTAATAAATTGCTTATAGGCGAGATAGCTAGCCTTATTATAAAGCTACTTTAACTTAAAATTATTAAAGAATAGCAGCTTTATAGCAATAAAAAGAAGCTAATAAAAGTTACTTATAAGGATAATACTATAGCCGCTAAACTATAAATCCAGGCATTTAAATATTTAATATATATACTAATTAATAAAGTGCATTATATAGCAGCTAATTATCGACTTTTTATTAATTATAAAGTATTTAATATTTTAAAGCTTATTTCGAAAATTAATTACTTTTTAAACCGATAAATCCGGCAGCTCTCTTAAGGCAGCCGTTATAATTAGGATTTTAAAGAGAGAATAAATTATTTAGCTATTAATAGTATTAGCTATAACGCCGGTAAAAGTAGATTTCTCGATAATATAATAGGTAATATTATAAATTACCGAAATATACTATATTGCTATAAAAATTAATTTAAATATAAATAATTTACTTATACCGCTAGGCCTATTAATTTAAAGAAGTAATTAATTATTATAAAAGCGTATATAATTGCTATTATACCGATTATTATTAATAAAGCCCTTTTAATACTTTATAACGGTATTATATAGTAAATACTACTTTATATTAAGGCTATCGGTAGCTAATTCCAAAAGATTTTTATTATTACTTAAGTTTAAAGGGTTTATAAGGTATATCTCTTTTTAAAAATTTATCCTTTAAGTATATAGCTTAGGATAATATTTAATATAAGGCGTTTAATTATATTAGTAATCGATTTTATAGTTTTTAAGTAGCTTAATATTATTTATATTTATCTTTTAGCTTAAAAGCTAAGTAATAAGCAGCTGCTAATTATTTTTAATTATATATTTACACTTAATACTTAAATCCTTTTAAAAACTATTATTATCGGTATTAAGCGGGATATTATTATAATAATTATCCTTATACTTATAAGTAAAATAATAATAATTATATACTTTAATAAATATATTAAACTAGATATTATTTATAATCTTAAGCTTTTTAATATTTTTATAAGGGTAGTAAAGAGTTAACTTAATATAGGTAAAATCCTTAAATTAATCCTTTTACCGGCTAAGCTTATAATAAGAAAAGTAGTTAAATATATAAAACTTAACCTAATTTAAAAAATAAGCCTACCTTTACCTTTAATAATTAACCTTTATTAGAAAGTTAAAGTATTTAAAATCCTTTTATTTATCTTTTTATTTATAATACTTTTAATAAATAAATTTAAATTCTTAAATATTATCTATATTAATATCGATAATAGCTATATTACAGTTTAAATTAAAATAGCGGTAATTAATAAATTAAAATATATAGCTCGAAACTATTAATAATAAGCTAAGGTTATAATAATTAATCTTTATATTAAGCTAATTACGCTTAGCTATTAGCTTATTTATTATTTTATTAATAAGGGATATTATAAGCTTTATATAATTAATCTTTAAAATTAACTTATAAAGTATTTTATTATATAGCTAAGTTTTAACCTTAGCCTTATTATAGTATTTAGCAATATAGTTAATAATAGCTTAAAGAGATATATAAGGTAAAGTATTAATATTAATTAGCTAGCTAAGCGTAATATTATAAATATAGTTATTTATCCTAGGGTTATTTTAAATACTATTAAATATATTCTATAGGTATACTTTTTTATTATTTAAGTAATATATTAAAATAGCAGTTTTATAAAATAAATATTTATAATAAAAGCGGTAAAAGGGTTTATTAAATTATTTATTATTAAAAAGCTTATATTTATATAAGTAATATACTTTGCTATAGTTATATTGCTATACCCGGTTAATTATATAAAAAAGGAAGCCGAATATTATATTAATACTAGCTATATATTTTAAAGAATTATTCTTTTATAGCGGTAGCTAATAACCCGGCTCTAAGTTATATATAATAATATAAAGGCCTTAAAATTATATAAATATATTCTTCTCGGTATTATCGAAAAAGCTATCTATAAGCGTTTATAAAATACCGGTAATTTAAAAGAGATTATAAGTATAGGTATTATTATAACCCTACTATTTAAAATAATACTATTACTTTATAATTCCAAGCTTAAATATAAGATATTTCTTAATAAATATAATAACCCTTTTATAAAAATAGTATACGGTAATATAAGGGTTTTCTTTAAAGTTTTTCTATATAATTCTTAACTTACCTTAATTATTAATAATAAGCTATCCGTTATAATTAGGTATAGCTATAATAAAGGATTTTTAATATAAATTAATAGCCGAAAATATTATAAAGATATAAGGGCATTTAAAAGCGTAATACTATATTATTAGCTTATTATATATCTAGTTTTAAAAAGGATATATACCCTTAAGCTTATTAAATAACTTTATAATAGCATTTAGCAGCGCTTATACCTAAAAGCTATTATTAATAAAGGCTACCTTAAGCTTATTAATATTTATAAAGTCCCGGTTTTACTAGATATTTAGGCGCTTAATAAAAAAATTATTAATTTTATTTATCTAGGCCTATATATTAATATTAAAAGCGAAATATTTATAGCGTTTATATTATTTAAACCGGCTATCCTTTTATAGTAAAGCGTAATAGTTTTATTTTTATTAGGTTATATTATACTTTTATAATATTATCTAGTTATTTTAATTATATAAAAGTAGGGATAATATTACTATATTAACTAATACTATATACCTATTAAAGTTATTTAAAAGTATAAATCGAATATTTAGTATATCGATAAAGTTATATATAGATTTAATATATTACTCGGTATATCGGAAAACTAAAGGCTATATAGGGTTAGCTTATCTATAATTTAAAAGCTGCTAATAAAAATATTAAAAGTTAGCTTATATAGTAATTAGGTTAAGGGTAATAAAAACTTCTTTAAAAAAGTTATTATTATTATTAGAATTATCCTTACTAGCCGGCCGAACTACTATATAAGTTTTATCTTTATTTTTAACCTCGATAATAATAGTTTAATCGCTAATATTATTATTTTCGGGAATTTAAATAAGCCTTTTATAATTAATTTAAAAATTTTAGTAATAAGGGTTATTATTAATAAGAAATTTAAGCTACTGCTTAATAATATTATATTAGATACAGATTTATTTTTTAAATATAGTAAGCCGGTAAAGATTATTCTTAATACTTTATAAATATAAAATTATAATATTATATTTAAAAGGTAAGTAAGGTAATTAATTAAAAAGTAATATAATATTCCGAAGAAAGCTAATATAATAGCAGCTATATCTATATTATTAATTATAAATTAACTTTATATTAATAAAAATATAAATATAGATAAAATATTACTCCTTAACCTATATAGGCTTTAAAAGGTAAATAGAAATATTATTTAAATTTATATTATTAGCGGTAAAATAAAAGTTTAGCTTATTAAAAAGTTTTATATTATTCTTCCTATAATAGTTATAGTAAATACTATTATATAAGCCTATATTAAATTATATATATTAATATTAAGAGTAGTAAATCTTTATAAATAATTTAATAAGGTAGGTATTAAAGTTAATAATAAGCTATTTCTTAATATTATTAATATATAAATTTTATAGGTTACCGGTAAACTTAAAGTTTACTTTATTTAAAAACTTAAAATAAACCGGGATATCTTCTTTTAAAAAAGGCTAAAGCTATAAGGTATTATAACTATTAAGTATAAAGCTATAATAGCAATATAAAATAAGCCCTTAAGATAACTAGCTAATAGATAAGGCTTAGCTAAATATAAAAAAGTTACTATTATCTTTACCCTATTTATTATTATTTAAACTGCTTTAAGGAAATTAATAAAAGTAATTATAATAATAATTAATAGGGTTTTCCTTTAATATTAAATAAAATTTAATAAAAGAAAACTTATATAAATAACTAAAGCAGATTAAATTTATTTTATTATCTTAAGAAATTAATTAATTATTACCTATATTATTATAGTAAATATATATTCCCGGGGAAATAGCGTTATAATAATAAAGGTACTAATAAATATTATATATCTTATATTTAAATTAATTATTATTATTATTTAAACCCCTTTTTATAAATATTATACCTTACTTTTAATTAAATAAAGCTAATATAGCTAATATTAGCTTAAGGTATTTACTATAGTAATATTAATACCTATACTTCTATTAAATATTAACTTAATATTAATAAGCTTATTATTTAGGGTTAATATAACCCTTTATATATTTATAATAATAAAATAGCTAAAAAATATTATATCGGAAACTATTAATTATACCTATATAAGGTATAAATATATTATAACTTAAGCTTAATATTAATATAACCCGATTTAAGAAAATTAATCTATATTATAAATAATATTTATAAATAAATAAGGTATTATAATTATACTTTAATAATTTAATTAAAAACTTTATTTCGATATTATTATAAAGTTATTAATTTAATAATAGGGTAACCTTAATAATATTCTATATAGAATAAAGAAATATAGAAGCGATTAGATATTATTTAAATATAAGCGTTTATTTTTATATAGAAGGCCGAATTATAAGGGGTTAAAGCCTAATCGGCTTAAAGCAAATAAATTAAAAAGAAAAAAGATATTAAGTAAGTTAATACTTTACTTTAGGTAAGGATATAGCTTTTACTACTATTTAATACCAGGGTAGCAATATTATAAAAAGGGTATAATAAATAAAAGATCTTTAGAATTATTAAATAATTAATATTAATCTATAATAAATAGAATAATTTATATTATTATAAAGGCTATATAGGTATTCTAATAAGTAAAATAGTTTTTTACCGGCTAATTACTATATTTAAAGGTAAATTAAATTAAGGTTTTAATTTTACTATAGCTATAATACTTTTTAATAATATTATCGATCTTACTATTATAAATTTTATTATTATTATAAAGGTTTTAATAACAGGTTTAAAAAGGATTATTATTATTATTATTAAGTAAATCTAATAAAAGAGAGCCGGCTATAGCCGATATATCGATTAATAAGCAATAAAGCTATTAAGATATTATCTTAATAATAGATATTATTAATAAAAAAGGCTTTATAATAGCCTTTAATAGGTATAAGGAAAAAAGGTTAATAAAGAAAGGAAAGGTTTTTTTAATTTATAATAATAATAGGTAATAATAGGTAAATAGGTAGTAGTTATTAAATATAAATTCTAATTAATAGGCTATATATTTATACCTGCCTTATTTATTATACCTATATAACCTATATTATTAATAGATTTATATCTGCTTAAGCGCCTATATTATTTAAATATATATTTAAATAGGTATAAAGTAAACTTATAATATTAGTAAATTTATAATATTAGCTGTTATAATATAGATATTATTTATTTAAGCGCCTATATTATTTAAATATACGCTTAAGTAGGTGTAAAGTAAATTAGAATTTAAATTAATATTTAATATATTTATTATAATATTTAAGGGGAGACCCTTTAAAACCCCCTTTATTTATAGCGCTAAGCTTACGGCTAGCCTTATATACCTTAACCGGCAGCTATAATAACCTTAACTAGTAGCTATAATAACCTTAACCTTTTTCCTTTCTTTCTTTAACCTTAATATTATATAACCCTCGGCTAAATATTTTTAAAGGTATATCTGCTTTAGCTAATCCAGGCATTAAAATTTAGAATTAATTAATCTAGGCAGAGATAATTTCGGCATTTAAATTATAGTAAGAACACTTTATATACCGCGCCCCTTATAAGCTTAGGTTATAATACGCTCCGCTGAATAAGGCTCTTCTTGTTTGGATTTTGTCTTCTCGGTTAATATGCATATGCAAGGAGAACAACAGTTGGCCGTCATTTCGATTCTGCGCACACGCTGCGAGTGCTCTGCCTCGTCACGGGTGTTCGTCGGATCGGTCGTTTCCTCCGCAACCATGTCGTACCCACACGAGGTGATCGTCACCTACCTACCTACCTATCCACGTCACCGGATGCAGCGTCACTGCAGGTAATCACTAGACCAGGCAGACCAAGTGTTCCTGTCCATCGTGCCTGGAAGGATTCCTGATCTGCTGACATGTCCGTGATTCTCGAACTGTTGTCTCTTGGTGCCTGATTGGAGCCCTCATTAAATTGTCCACTTGGCCATGCTGCTGTTGTCTGCAAGTACCGGAATTAACAGAGACCTAGTCGCCCCCCATGCCCAATCCGGAAAACAGCAACGCCCCATCTTGGAGCCAGTATCAGCAGCAAGTCGGCGAGAAATACTACTGGACTACTCTTGTAACGAGTACGTACTCATGTTACTCCAACACACGACCACCAGCTCTCAGCTCGTGCGAGCAGTGCATCGCGTCTCTCCATGCAGGCCGTGCGCATGTTGGCTAGCAGAGACGAGCAACGATTTTCAGGACCGACAGCTGTTTGCCCGGCGCTGCTGATTTGCCGCCTGGCTCCAACTCGTCCTCAGTCGCAGGCGTCATGCCGTGTGATGCCGTCCGACCACGCGGGCATTACGGCCAAGGGCACAAACTTTATTATGTATGGCCATCTCTGGGCGCAATCTACCAGCAAAGCTTCTCGCTGTCACGATGATCCCGGCCAAGCTCCCAAGCTGCCCTGGTTCCTGCACGCGGGGCCCATCCTGGTAGTCAGGCGCAGCGGTCGGACTACAATACCAGAATACCAACCAGACGAGCCAGACTGGCTGAACCAGCCAGCCCCAGCCCCAGCCCAACCCCTCCTCCTCCTCATCCCCCAAATTGACCCCAACTGCATGCATATGCTGGCTGCAGATGAAGATTTCCCATCCAACATGCATCCCCAATGTAAACACACTCTTCGGCCCCAGGACCCGGGCCCGGCGAACGCTCCCTCGCGGCTTTGCTCGCCCGCCCGCCCACCATGGCTCGGCACGAAAAAGATAGTCCACATATAATATATACCCGGCCGACCCGCTCCCTTCTCGAGCTTGTCTAGATCGGCCCCCTCCCAGGCTCCTCCTGTTCTTCGCGTGCGTGTTCGTACCGTTGCTGCTGCCCTTCCCCTCTTTCCCAGACGTGGTTGTCGAGAGTGTATCGTCGCGAAGGCACATAGATCTCAGGATCGACGTCCATAGGCCTCCTTACCCTTCTTTGGCATCGGAAAGGACTGGCCTTCTCTCGCTGTCCCAGTCCCCCTCCACGTGAAGGAAGATGCATTCCCGAGCCCTCCACCTCCTCTGGCCACTGGCCGTGGCCGCACAGAGCAGTCCCTACGCCAACAGCAGCTGCGTCGGCTCGCCGTCGACGCCGGTGCCGTACGAGCTCCAGGTGCCGCCGCTCGACACGCCCTGGACCGACCAGGTCGGGCTGAACCCGTGGCCGGAGCACCCGCGCCCGCAACTCCAGCGCGAGAACTGGAAGACGCTCAATGGCATCTGGACGTACCAGGGCGCGGGAAACTCCAGCAACGTGACCGATATCCCCTGCGCGCCGCTGCAGTATGAGACGCTGATCCCCAGCTGCATCGAGAGCGCCATCTCGGGCCTGCAGGTGCTTGACACGGCGGCCATGTGGTTCGCGACGAAGTTCACAGTCCCGTCCGGCTGGGGCGGCCAGAACGTGGTGTTGAACTTCGAGGCGGTCGATTACGAGTCAACTGTATACGTCAATGGCCAGCAGGTCAGCTTCTTCAGAGGTGGATATTTCAGAAACTCAATTGACGTGACGTCGTATCTGAGCCCCAACGGGACCAATGAGCTGTGAGTGACCGACCCAATGACCGTCCATCGGCCAAGCCTGGGGGCCAGCCCTCCATGTGCCACCAAACGAGACCCAGCGGCTGACCTTTGTGGCACGTGAACAGGAAAGTATTTGTGTTCGACCCTACAGACCTGCCCGGCTATGTCACGCCCATCGGCAAGCAGACCAAGAACCCGGAGCACATCTTCTACAGGCCCTGCAGCGGCATCTGGCAGACGGTGTGGCTCGAGAGCGCCCCGGCGACGCGCATCACGCAGCTCGACGTCAAGGCCGCCGCCGACGGGTCCACCACCGTCAACGTGCACGCCTCGGGCAACAGCACGGGCCAGCCGGTCGAGGTCAAGGTGCTGGACGAGGACGGCAGCGTCCTGGGCACGGGCAGCGGCACCAGCGGCTCCCCCTTCAACTTTACCGTCGATGGCGTCGACCCCTGGAGCCCCGACTCGCCCACCCTGTACAACCTGACCGTCACCATGGGCGACGACACCGTCTCCAGCTACACGGGCTTCCGGACCGTCTCCCGCGGTGTCATCGATGGCGTGCAGAGGCCGTTGCTCAACGGCGAGTTTATCTTCCCGTGGGCGACGCTGGACCAGGGCTTCTGGCCCGACGGGATTTACCTGGCGCCAAACTATGAGGCCATGGTTTTTGACCTGAAGGAGCTGAAGAAGCTCGGATTCAACGCAGTCCGCAAGCACGTGAGTAATCCTGTGAAAGGTTTAAGCTTGGTACTCGAGAAGGAACGATGCTGATAATCCTCCATATGACATTAGATCAAGGTCGAGCCCGACCTGTTCTACCATGCCACCGACTCTCTCGGTCTCATGGTTATCCAGGACATGCCGTCCATGTCTCCGCGTGTGCCCCTCCCCAACGCTGCGCAACAGGCAGAGTTCGAGCGCCAGTTTGACATCCTGATCAACGAGCACTTGAGCTACACCTCTATTACAACCTGGGTAAGTTGCGCAAATATGATTGGGCACTGCTCAATCACCGAGTGCCACCTTACTGACAGCCATGTCCAGGTGATTTACAACGAAGGTTGGGGCCAGATCACGACGCCACCGTACCCCGAGTATGCCATCGCTGAGCGCATTAATGAGATCGACGGAACCAGATTGATCGACGCGACAACCGGCTGGTATGACCACGGGGCGGGCGATTTCTCGGACAATCACCACTACGCCAACCCCCAGTGCGGCGCGCCCTTCTACTCAATCCAGTCGTCCCCGTACGACTCGACCCGGATCGGCATCCAGGGCGAGTTCGGAGGTATCGGCAACAACGTCTCCATCGACCAGTACGTTTTTCATGCCATCCCCGAGCACACCAAATCGTGACCCAAAAAAGCTGACTATTTCCTTCTACAGCCTCTGGAACGTGCAGGCGGCAATCGACACCATCAACCAGACGTACGAGGTCAACATCAACCTCGACGCCTACAACTACCGCGCGCATGTCATCTTTGACGAGTACAGGCAGCAGATCGAGCTGTTCGCCTGCAGCGCGGGCGTCTGGACCCAGACGACCGACGTCGAGGGCGAGGTCAACGGCCTCCTCACCTACGACCGCCGCATCGAGCGCGTCTACGTCAAGCAGTGGCAAGACGACATCCAGAGCCTGTACGACGCTGCTGCCTCGCGTGGCGGGTACGGCAACTCGACGGCCTCGATGCAGAAGCTGCGCATGTAGAGGCCGCAGTGGGGTTTTTCGATTGTTGAGCGGTTAGCGTGTCTCCCAGCGGAGGTAATTTATGGATATGGAGTGGCGCTTTTCTTCGTACTGTACATAGATTATATAGCCTTTAAGCAACATATTTCTTGCCCCCACACACCACTTGCAAAGGTCTACATTGTAGTCGGCGTACCTTTTCAGACCATTATGCACAATTTTCTGCTGCTTGTACCTCAATGGACTTATTTCCAACAACAAGTCGTGAGTATTAATGTAGTGACAGAGCCTAAATATTCTCTAGTCTGTCACTACAAATTTCGTCCGCGCTAAGCGCCTTGAATAGCCCAGTAGCTACTTAAGTACTTACTAGTACCCCGATAGCGACAATAATTGACGCAAAGTACCACTAAGAGAAACACTGTGTACTATTAGAGACAACGGAATGTGATCTCGTGCTAGTCATGCTCTGCCATGCTTTGGCAACAACAACTTGCACGTGATAGCGTCTTGGGCGAGTCTATCAATTTATTGTGTACAAACCGGCTAAGAACCCTTAAGCCGTCATGGGAAGTGTGTTGAAGTGAGGTGACTGAAGAGATCTAAATTGTCAAGATCATAAGCAATTACCTAGGTACTCGCATGAAAACTTTGCTATCCCCTGGATCATTCATTTTCAATAATATACTCTCACAACCATTTGGGCGGTCTTCACACTAGTCTGGTTTTCCGCCCAATATATCTTTTCTTACATATTTCTTTTCCTTCAAATTCCTGTTCCTAGCTCTTAAAACTCTAGACGATTTCTTTTTTAAGGGACACTGAAGAGACATCACACAATGATTCCAAATCTCAAGCAATCTCACCTGAGCAATCTTGACATTTGACCACAGACCAGGAAGCCGAACTCAATACCAACCATCTGATATCAACCTAACCAAAATGAACCAGTTCCCAAGTCACCTCCAGACAACCAATCACGCCATGGCTGGGAACACGATGGTTCTCGATCAATCCATGGAAATGGACTTTGAAACGCTCTCTTTCAACTCCAATGGTACAACTTCAGCTGCCAGTACCAGCAGCACCGTTCCCTCTTTTCACCGCCCGGTCAGGCCAAGTGACAGGAGAAGAGGCAACCACACCCATAGAGCTCTGCAACTAGCCCGAGTTATACCTCCACGGCCAAGGGTAATCACGAATAAACGCGACCGCTCAAGCAGGCGACAACATAAAAAGCACAATATGCGCATTAGGGAAGCCATTGCAAACGGGAGCTTTCAACTAGGAACCTCCGCCCAAAGGGATAACAACGTCCTTATGGCCGGGCTCGAGACTGAACAGGTCAAGAGGTTGGACCGAAGCCTCGTCGCTCAAGCCCTCCACAAACCTACCCCCGGTCTAAGTTTCGACGGGGAGATGGCGGTAACTTCCTTCGTCGAACCTCAAATAAGTGACCTAGTCCAGGCACTGGAGGCTTTCCAAGTCTTTCTCGCACAAAATGGCGAGCTGGTCAGTTCAGGGAATGCAACCTTAATACTGAAGCGATTCACATGCGCCGTGCTCTCGGCCGCCCGGGAGGCCCTGTCACAGCCAGAAGGATCCGGCTTTCCGGTCGGAAGTGACGAATTCTGGAGCTTCGTGGCCATGAAATACAATGGGATGAGGCGGGCGTGGTGGCAGACCTTGAGAGTCGAGGTGTTGCTTAGACCAGTCCGTTCTGCCAACCTCCCGACATGGTGGAGGGAAGAAGCATCCTCCGAAGCCCGTATCAAAACGGTTTGTGGTGCTCTGAATGCCCCGAGTGGAAATCTAGCCATCGATGAGGTATGCTACTTTCCCCGATCCTCAATCAGATACACGAATGCATGCTTTCGTATTAACACTAACGCCCCCATCATCTAGGCCGTCGCCAAAATGAAGCTTGAGACGACCCCGGTCTTCAAGGCTGAACCGTACACCCTCCGGTCTGTCGTGGGCCATTTCGAGACTGCGCGCTCTCGATATCTGTCCAACCTGAATGCTCCTCATGGTCCGCTGCAAGCCAACAAAGAGGAGTCTCACAACACTATTCCGCTCTGCGGAGTACCACCTCAGAATCTTGATCAGGATCACTCCTCTGAAGATGAAGACAATAGAACAGTTAGCGCTTTCCCTATCCGTGACATCGAAGAAAATGTCCAAGTCGAACACAGGGAACTCCGCGGTTGGGACAAGGAATTGATCAAGGAGCTGGACATGTGGATGGAGTTGAGCAACACACAACAGCATGGGAGCGTTGATGTCGATATGTTTTCCTCGTTGAGTCTGGGAGACACCAAGTAGGCTTGGGCTGATGGGAAGAAACTGTGGGTGAAAGAGACAGGACTTCATTGTTTTTCGACCGCTACCCTGATATGAAATGCAACCGTCAGGGGTCAATTGAGCAGTTACACGTGGTTGAATCTCCACACAAATGGAATCTGAGTGCACAATTTAGTAATGTTGCACTGCAAGGCATCAGAAGATAGGGAGAGAACAATGCAAACTACTATGTTAGCGCGGGATTCAGTGCCCAGGTGTGCTGCATGATGGAAACAGGGCCTTATGTGTCTACATCGAGATAGATACAAGCGAAGTGATTGAAGCGGCAGCCGCCTTCCAATGTTCTAATTGTGACCTGATAGATTAGTTTGACGTTATTGCAGCCAGAGCGGAGCCGAATTAGAACGCCAAGGAGACTGGAGCAATCTGGGTGACATCGTCATGTTCACCATCATTAAACATGCGGAGTTTGGGCGCCGGCGGGCCCAGAAAATCGGTCTGGATCACCTGAGAAGAACTCGAGGCTAGATAAAATAAGAGACGAGGCCCTCTTCCCTCCTAGCGGCCGCGCCGTTGTTGAGCTCCAGGTCTGGGTCGGCGAGTTCCAGGTGGCGAGACCCTTCGATTTGGTGAGCGCCAGGGACAACTTCCTGATGCGGAGGCACGATGTTGCCGCAGCGAGCCACACCCTCATCTATCCCAAATGAGACCCTTTTGGCCCAGGACCCTGAGGCTAACTGCCAGTGGATAGCTTAAATCAATTAAGGTTGAACCGGGGCCAACCGAGTCTCCCTGGGAAAAGGCGGGTGAACTGGGCGAACCCCCCCTCCCCCCAAAATAGGCTGCGGTCTGGACTGATATAGCTTGGGTCCCAGGGCGCCGGAATTGCGGGTAGCAATATGGATAAATGCAACCCAAGTTCGATGGCTTCGCATACCATCAAAATTGTGGCGACAACATCATAAAGGTGGAGCCATGTGATCCCCAGCAGTGTGATCTTGTTTTCCCCGGTCTATAAAGCAGCGGCTCCACCTTCTAGAATCGAATCATAGACCCCTAGGCGTTGTCAGACAAGCCAAACGAGGATATCCCCGAAGTTTCGCGCAGGTCACCATTCATTCAGACCAGATCTTGCCTCCTAATTACTATCGATCACTTAGAACTAATACAGTACTCATAATGCTGTCCGAACTCATCGCAGCCGCCCTCCTCCCCCTCACAGCCCTCTCTTCCCCCCTCCTCCAGCACACCGTCCTCAGCACGCGCGACCTGCCCGCTTCCGCCGGCAGCGTGACACAATTCCGCTACTCGGGCAACGGGTGCACCCAGGGGTCCAACTCGGTGACGCGGTCCGGCAGCTGGATCACGCAGACGTACAAGTTCTCGCAGTTCGAGGCCGACACCATCAGCGCTACCACCCCTTCGACCGAGAACTGCGAGCTGCACTTCCAGGGCGCCGGCCTGAGCGCCGGCTGGCAGGTCAGCATCGCCGAGGCGGACGTCACGGGAAAGCTGGTCCTGGCGCCCGGCGCCAAGGTCAACTACTACTGGCAGGCCTACTGGAGCGATGATGCTGCCGACACGGTGAGTCTCGATGATGTGTCCATTGCACATGCGACTGGACTCCCTGGCTTTGGCCACAAGAGGGCAACATGACGCTGACAGTATTCTATACAGCTCACTCTGCAAGGCGCGATCGATAATACTGGGGGCAACACCAAGATTACAAACAACAACTACACGATCAGGGCCAACGTGACGGACCCGTTGTGGTCTCAGTGCATCGGTGCCGATGGCAACCCGGGCATCCTGAATGTCAATTTCAGGGTCGCAGTTAATGGCGATGCAAGCTCATTTGAAGTTGATACCGAGACACTGAAGTATGAATTCAGGAGGTGCTGATTGCGTTCAAGTTGGCGAGCTCCCCGGTGATCGTGGTTTAAGCGTATTGTTAGTACCTTGTCATCTCAGCATTTGTAATTTGAAAACAAGAAAGCCCATAAGACACTCAGGACTAGTGCTGCTATGCACCTGATATATCTCAGTTCAATGTGCCAGAAAGACTCATAAGGAGTGTTATCCAGGCCTTTGCTACCAGGAAGGCTCATCATACCTAATGCGTGTCGATGTGGCTGTTAATGTTGCAGCTCTTACTAGCAGAGGCTACCACGAACACTGCTAACTCTGACAGGTTGAAAGTCATCCAGAGACGGTCTTTACAAGGCGATGCCGAAAGGAAGCATTTGACACGTTGGATTAGACGTTGTACAGGCCCTTTCCGCACCAAATACCTAGGTATATGTAGTGTATGAGGAGCGGACACCCCAGACAGCAAACAAATAGACTGAGAATATTACGAAAGCACGGAAAGCAAGAGTTTTAACTTTTTTTTGAAAATGGCAAAATGTGATTCAAGAAGGCATGAAAGTGATAAGAAAATTGATTGCTACCCAAATTCGGCCTGATGGCACCTCGGACATCTGCAGACCAACGCCAAAAGACTGTGCTCAGGATAGAGCTACGGATAATTTGCGAAATCACTTACCAGGGTGAGAAAAGAAAAGAGAAGCAAAAGGAGAGTCATATCCTGAGCTATGTAATGACTTAGCTGTTCGAGTTCTAGCTTAAGCCTTAGGGAAGAAGTAGTCTTCGAAAAAATTGTCCTCTTCTGACTCGAAAAGCCAGTCAGGAGGCCCGGCCATGTTAGGAAATTCGAGATGGAATTTCTTCAGGGCCCAAGGAAACTCCGTGCAAGAGCCTGCTGCGAGCCACGTTCTGTAATTCTGATGGACATTTTTAACGAGATACTCGAGCTCACCATTCTTAATCCTGGACGCCTCGACGGTTACCGGAGAAGAGTCTTCGTGCACGACTCTGTTTTTCCAGAAGCCTGCGGGCTTGGCTTGAAAAAGCGACTTCTGGCACTTTCGGCCAGCAGAACGGCAGATCCTGCAGGTATTGTCAGTAACCTGGTCGTCACGACAGTGAGTCCCATTCTGGTAGCACTTGCGGCAGGGGGTCTCTCTCTCGACAGGTCCCTGCGGGACGTTATTCAAAACCGGCGGCTGTGGAGCTTCATTGTTGAGGATTTGTGGCTCATCACCGCCGGGCTGGCTGGCTTCGCCATCTCTCAATAAGAGCTGAGGATTGATAAACTGCTGGTCATGCTGCTGCTCTTCCTGCTGCTGCCGCGGAATCTCACCGTTTGGTTCACCGACGACCAGGAAGTCCTGCCGATTGCGGTGAGACGAGCAGGTTTCCAACGGGCAGATCAGTCCGACAGTACCCATCTGCTCCGCGGTAAGAAGAGTGGCATCCTCAAGATCGATAGGCGCCTCCAGGGGCCAGGGAAAGTAGAGGAGCGAGCCACACTCGTGGCAGACAGGGGATTCGTTTGACATGGCGTTGAGAAGTCTTATGTAATCAGAGACACTGAAATTGTATGTTTCGTGTCAGAGTGTCAGAGTCAACTTATTCCCCGATGAGTGTGAAGATTGATGGCAAGTATGTCTGTGGGCTGACTGAGAAAGCATCCTCGTTTATATACATATGGTTGCGCCTGAAATTTCAGTAAGCTTGTTCTCTTCAATTAATCCTCTACAGTGATAACGTTGAAAAGAGCTCAGCGTCTGCTTCGTGCCAATGACAATGGGTTAACAAGAAAGGGATGGAAAGATTTCAATGCGGAGCTGGTCGATAATGGTCTTCTTCTTCTTCACAAGCCTATCAATGTCTTTGTAAAGGTCAAAGCAAATGTCCTTTGGCTTGACCTGTTGCTTATGTCAGAGGACGGAAAATGCTCAATGCACACAAGAAAGATATACATCAGTAATAGATAAAACAATGCCTTGTGAATCCCGAAGCACACAAAGGATGGCCAATAGATGGCCACCAATGTGTCAGATCACTCGGAATCCAGGAAGAGGCGTCATGATTGTTTGGGTGGATTGTATCTTGATCCATTACTCAAGACTCTTACCCCTCATCAATTCGTTGCCACGGAATTCTGACGGAGTCTCTAGTTGCTTTCCGCTGTTGCCCTTGTCTATGATCCTGTCAACATGAACTTCGTATTCTGTTACCAAATTTCTTGTCCCACGCATGTTCTTCGATAATGTGTTATTGTGTCCACATGGCAACACAATGCAGATTCCGCCGAGGCTCGCGACCACCGACACAGTAGCGTCTCACTGCAATAGATCATATTTCCTTGCGGTCAGCTTCTCTGCAATCAAATTTTACTTGCGCTTGCATCATTCCGACTTATGAGCCATCTCATAGTCGCTCTGTTGATCATGGCTCCTCGAGCAAAATCCCCGTGGACAGCCAACATTTTTTGAATGGAGAGTTCAGTTCTCTCCTGGTTTGATCATCCGAAGCAATTCCTACTGTGAAGTTGGGACCTGGCAGGAAACCGGACCATTTAGAGAACGCACATAACAGCTATCAGTCTAAGGCGCTTCGATGTTACTAGTGAGTCTACTTGCCAGCTAATCGATATGCTCTGTTTGAAGACTTTCTGACTGCTCAGCACAGTAAGTACGAGGCTGGTCTGATTACTCTCATGACGGGAATTTTGCCATCAGTGCTCGCTAGGAAAAGCCTGCAATCGCGTGAAATCCTCACGGCAGCCTTCATCAAGTACTACAAAGGAGGCAGTCTTGACGAGGGCTCATTGGTGTATGCGCGCAACAGATACCAGCACCCTACCAAATTGGTGTGCCAGTAACAGACATCGCCAAGATCGAAGCTGGAGGCTCCATTGGGCTGATCAACAACACAATGCCAGCCACCTTCTGGACACTGTATCATTCACTTCCGGATCCGGTAGCCCCATGAAGACTGCCCTCGAGAATTGGCCAATGCAGTTTACGAGAAAGACGGTGAGATCCACCTGGACCTGGTCTACATCGAAAGGGCATGCCCGATCATTGCCTCGACGATGCAGGAACATTTTCGGTTCCATAGCGTTGGTATGTCTGCTCGCGAGGTGGTTGAAGACCACGTGCTCGGTGGCAGATACTATGTACCTTCTCAAGAAGGAAGTGGCAAAATACTCACGACTAATTCCTGCACCAAGAAGCATCTCCTGGACCTCCGTTTGCCATTCGGAGGCTTTATCGATCATTACTAAAGTAAAATACTAGGGGAAACACGGGCCTGATACCCAGTACTGTCCAGCACAGCTCTACGAATGCTTGGGGTGACAACGTCGACGAGTTCTACTACAAGCAATTTGTGAAAGAGCCCGGCAAAGCCAAGAAACACAACCCGGTTGCATTCCGAGCATTCGGCGGTGGTGCAACCCTCTGTCCTGGTCGCAATTTTGCCTCAACAGAGATCCTTTCATTCGCCAGCGTGGTCCTTCTGCGCTTCGATATTAAAACAGCGGGAGGAGGTGAATGGTGTACTGCGGGCTACAAGGAAGCAAACGCTGCCTTCCGTCTGCTATATCGAGACATTAGCGTGGAGCTCATCTCCCGGGGCAATAAGAAGTGGCATATGTTTTTTTCCGAGCCCGGGAAAACTATGGATATATCGAGTGAGGATATAAAAGCAGCCGAAGTCAGTGCATGAGAATGGCCGTGGTTGAGCTGTCAAGATGAGAGATATTTCTATGAACACATCCTTTGCCACGATCTCTTTGGTTGAATAAATCAGATGTCTTTGAAGTTCTATTCAGAAGTGACTGATGTACCATGTAGAATAAATTTCAAACAACGTCATCTCATTTCTGGGCTTGCAGGCCGGCCGCCGACATTAGTGCCTGCATTTTCTCTCTTACACCAAAATTCCTAACACTGTCGAGTGTCGAGATTACTCACAGCCTGACACTTTTTGCTTCAGCCCCGGTATCTCTCGGCGCATCTCTTTGGCCTCTTTAAAGCCTGCTGCCGCTCTTCGGTCCTTTTTCTTTTGGTTCCGGTCGCGGCTGTCTTGATACCTTGACAGATGTCATATGGCAATGAGCTTTCGAGAATTCCCCAAGCAGCATCCGCCCCCTCACTATCTTCAACCCGCTGCAAAAGCCTCAAAGCAACCTGACCGATGACACTCTTGTTGAGATTCTTGTCCAAAGGCTTCTGCAGCTCGTCGAAGAACCACTCGCGGGCGGAGTTAGATGGACCAGAAAGCCCACCACCGCTTTCGCCATGCCTGGGCGCTTTCATTTCCGAGTTTGCCCCGTATTCAAAGAGAGATTTTAGCTCCGAGAGGTACGCATCTCCATCATATGCACCGCCTGGTGTTACAAGTGGCATTGCAATCATGAGACGGCAGGGGTCCCACCCTTCGACATTAACTGACGCGTTAGGATTGGCACCAAACTTTAGAAAAAGCGAGATCAACCGCATGCGAATGAAATGTCGTCCCCGATAGATGCCTCCGGTGTTGTCATTCATGCAAGACATGACATTCGAAAAAGCGGTCGAATAACAACCATCAAGATCAATTTCTTCGTTCGGATCTTCGACCTCCAAAGCGTGTTCGATGAACTTGCGTAACTTGTCACAACACGAATCTGGGCGCTGCCTATTCGTGCAGGCTTCGATGAATAGAATGTGCTCGGTGACTGTGAGATAGCACGGGTCTTCCGTGAGTTTGCTGCTCAGATAGAACGACAAACCCCAACTGACAACATCTGAACGAAATAGATCAGCCGCATACTTCGCGTACTTGGCTTCGTTCGACTGCAATGAAATCTGACCTCTATCCTCGAGCTCAATGACGGAACGTTCGAACTCTTTGATGTGCCTGATGGCGTCAACTTGGACTTGACCAGAGACATGGTCCTGCAAGTCCTCGATTACAGAGGCAGCTGCCAGGAAGCGCGAGGTCATCCAAGTGAAAGGAGCTACGAACTGGCTTGGTCCATAATCACTGGCATGACTCGCCCTCCTTGGCCTATCGTAGAATGTATGCGACTTGATCCAAGCCGTATATGCTTTCATAATAGACAAGTTGGCGGAAAAGCCGGCAGGTGCCTTCGCTTTTAGAATTGTTGCCATCTGCTCGGTTTGCAAGAAGTCCCGAACCGTGCGATGGAGAAAATGTACCTCCAGTCCCTGATGAACTTCAAGGAGACCTTTGCACCATCCGTTCAGACGTTTCTCGATTGTGTGGAATCGTTTCACAGCAGCCTGTTCGGTCGGCTGGAGAATTGGTAGGGTCAACGCGTAGTCTGAATCTGTGAATTCGTGTTCGTGGAAATGATAGATTGGTAGTCGGAGCGGTTCGCCCGCTGCTAGAGCGATTTGAAGGACTGTTGACATTTTCGCGTGGTAGAAAGAGTCAACTGATTCCAGTATGTGCCTGAAGAAGTCGCCCAGGTCCGAAGGAAAACCTTCAACCCGTCGATAGAGGTCCTCTAGACTATCATAATTACTCAGACTATCTCTGAGTTCTTTGGTAACAAGAACGACCCAGAGAAAGACGCCTTCCGCATGTCTCAAAATCAGGTTGATCAACGAATCGGCAAGGCAGGTGTTGGCTGCGATAGTCGTCCAAGCCCAGTGCTCAGAGAGCCTCGAGTGCGTGTATTCGCGGATGTCGTCCCTTGTAAGGTTCTGCATCTCGATCAGTCTCTCGCCCCCACCAAATGCGTTTTCGAAGTCGTTCCATGGTCTACTGGATACGCAGAGTTTTATGTCTTGAGACGCTGTACCCAGCGTCTGAAGGGTTTTGCACATCTCCATGTGGTCGCCGTGGTACTCATCAAGGCCATCGATGAAAATACAGAACTTGACCGCAAATCCTGAGAGGCTGGAAATGGATGAGATGACCCCCAGAAGCTCATCCAGTGTCCAGTGATGGCTTTCGATGCCATTATGCTTGACCGAGGCGGCATACCATAGCGTAGGGCAGACTTTTCGAATGAGTTCCGGGCATCGTTGAAAGATACCGTGCAATAAGGAGCGGAAAAGTCCCTCTTGAGACTTCTGCAGTGACGTTCCGGACAACCAGAAATAGTGACTGACTATGGCCAAGTCTTTATCGCAGGCCCACTCTTGTAAAGCTAAGGCTGTCTGGACGTCGTCGCAGAGGAACTTCATCATGGTCGACTTTCCAGATCCTGGCTTGCCAGTGACCCAAAAGACACCTTGACCGTGTCGCAACCACTGGACTAGACGTTTCCCCTTGCTTGACGTGTTCGCAGGATTGAAAACCCAAGAGAAAGTCTTCTTATGTGCCGGGGTGATGGACTGGTATCTGTCCAAGTGGTGTTCGTATTGTAGACTATGTAACAGTTTTTGCTCCCTGCTCATGTCTAGCTCCGAAAGTGCGAGCTTGGCCATCAATTCGCGGACGTCTCTGATTTCATCAACTCGTGGCAGCTCTGGCCTTGAGAGTTCATGCTTTTGAAATTGCGTAGTGATGATGGTTTTCACCTGCGCCAACGAAGAGGCCAATGAATCCAGCCTGGCATGCTGATTGACGGCAAGAGCAACGGCCTGCTCCTTCAGGTTGTTCAAAGCACGAGTATGACTGATATGATAAAAGCTTTGTAGGCCGGTCAGTGGGAAATCTTGATACAAATGATTTCGATCTGTTGGAGATGACTTACTTGGATATGCGGCAAAGATAGAGAGTGATCTGGCTCCCTGTTTCAGCCAGTCTCTTCTCCAGATGCTTGATCTCGCCTTCCTTTCGAAAAGCTGTGAATGAAGCTCTGATGCTCTTGATCCGGCGACTCCGTCCATCGTTGATCCTTAGCTTGTCTATGACATCCAGCAAGGCATCACAGTCGGATTTGCAGGTGCTAGCTAGCGCTTTGAGGGAAGCAACGTCTTTTCGAATTTGAGTGTCCACCGTGCTCACAGACGCATCAGTCAAATCATGTAGCGATGAGCTGAACCCCTTTAGATCTCGGTAGGCTTCCTCAATGTCTAGGGCTTTCGGTAAGCCAGAAACAGAGTCGTGTATCTCGACACTCTTTTTGAGCAACCCACCCGCAAAGGTGACGAATTGCACAACTGAGGCGGCTAGACTGAACGCCGTCAAAGGATCCATACTGCGAAAAGACAATGCAATTAGGTGTGTTTGGGATCAGGGTTGATTGATGTTCCCACTGCGGCGTGTGGTAGCATTGGGTAATAAGCGTACAGACGGCTAGATGGTATTTAACCAGGGAGAAGCGATAAAAAGACCCCGCGATTCTGCCTAGTGCTTATCTTGGAAAGCTGTGCACGACAAGTCTGCCTTGCCTGCTCTGTAACTTGGTTTTCCTCTTCGCTCAGCCACTCCTCGAGATTACACAACTTACACTGCCTGGGAAACGCCTCAAGTCGTTTTTATGTTGTACGAAAGCTTTGCCAAGGAAAACGCAGCCTTTACCACTCTGTCACCAACAGTATGATGGTTTAGCTTCGACTGCGTTTTCAAGAAGAATAGCCGAGCGCAACGTAGACTCGCAAGGCTTCGATCCAGAATATATGGAGTGAAACCCATTTTAAATTCATTGCCGCAAAGACTTTTCTCCTTTGAGCGTACTGGGAGTTCATCAATATCGGAAATGGGCGAGTTAAGCGCCGATGTGTGTTATGCACAGTGTGCAGACTGACTGACGTACTTGTGGAACCTTCCCCTCACCCGTTTTGCCGCACCCCCTGATCTGCCGCAGCGCTTTTTGGTGCAACCACACCTTAAAACACCCACTTTTCAACACGTATATTAAATTAAATTAAATTCCTAAAAGATTAAACCTCTTTAATAACATCGATATTCTTATATAAAGTTTTAATGTTTAGATAAAATACTCTTAAAAATTTAATGTTATATTTATATATAAATTTAAGTTTAAATATAAATATTTTTAAAACGTTAAAAGATTTTAAAAAACTTTAGAAAAATATAAATAGATTAGATTTTTATAGTATATTATTAATAACTTCCTAAAGAATTAAATATAAATTATAGCATATAGTAAGGGCCTACTATTATAATGCTCCATTCTATATAAAGCAGAGCAGCTTCTGCTCTATTATTTATAATATAAAATACTAGATAATATGCTCTATTCGATTACTACACTTATAATTATAATAGTTATAAGCCCGGGAGGCAAAAATCCCTATTAAATCTAGCTTATAACTTTTCCGGTAATAGCTATAATATCCCTTAAAAGGTTAAGAGTTCGAACTATTATATATATATAAATAGCGCTATTAAGCAAGGTTTTTTTACTATAGTTTTTCCTTATAAAATAGAAAAAATCGTAATTTAGCAATTTAACTTATTAATATTCCTTATAAACTAGGGGGTGTATTACATTATATACGCTATATACTTATAGTAAATAGCGGCGTCGCTTTTATATAAGAAAATAGATATTCGCACCTATAGAAATAAATAGCTAACCTACTACCTACTAATTAAATAGCTGCTAATAGCTATAGCTAATTAAAGCCTACTATTTAACCTCGCTTAATCCTACCTATAATACTTTTAATAATTTACCTTTATTACTGCTATTACTACCTAACTTTAACTAATAACCCTATATTAACGCTTCGTTTTATTAATTAATTTCTTATTAAAATTAATCGATATAGCATTAAAATATACCTTTCTTACCTTAAAATCGTTTTCCTATTATTCTTATAATGTTTTAAGGGTTAGTAGTATACGCCACAACCCCTTAAGGTACTAATAGCTTAAATAGGTATCTCCGCCCCTACTCTATAATAGAAAATATTATCTCCCCTTTATTCTTTTTAAGCACCTTTAAAATATAACGTTTTATTCTATTCTATAGCTTATTATAGCTATATTTTACTTTTCGTTTAATTAAAGAAAAAAGTTCTTTAAACCTAAAGATAAGGTATTATTCTCGGCTTTAATAATAAATAACTATAGGATTTCTTTTTACTAATAGCGCTAAATATTATATAATAAGCATTATTAATATATAAGGAATTCTATAATAATAATATTAATAAACTTTATATAATAGGGATAATAAGAGATTTTCGGGTATAGGTTTTATTAGTTACCGAGATAAAGGGGCAGCTAAACCGCGGTAAGAAATACTTATTTAAGACCTATACTAATTAGAATATAAGTTAGCAATTTAATTCTATAATAAATACCGAAATAAAAAAAAGTATAAATATTTTCTAAAAAAGGGCGTTAGCTATAAGGTATATATAGCCTTATAAGTTTATATATCTAAATAATAGGGCTAATACTATATCGGGTTATTAAGAGATAATAAAATACTTTAATTATAAATTTCTCCTTAAGAAAATAATAGATAATACTTAAAAAGTATTATTTATTATATAGATATCTTTATCCCTCCTAGGTATAAGGTTAAAAGACCTATAATTATATATTTTTTAAACTAAATTTTATTTAACTATATTATATTTCTATAATTAAGCTTTATCTATCTAAATAAAAAGTAAACCTTTTTAAAGAAGCGTATTAGATTTATAACCTTTTATCCTTTCCTTAGCTTATTATTAATTCTTAACTTATAAGCAATAAATTCCTTTATTTCTTTAAAATAGATTTCCGAGTTATATATCTCTAAGGTAATAATAAATATATCTATTTACTTAGATAAGAAAGGTTTCTTATCTTTATACTTCTTTACCCTAGTAAAAAAACTTTTTACTTAAGTAAAGATTTACTCGTTATATTTAAAGTTTATTTCTATAGCTGCAAAGCTATTAGATTTATATATCTAAAACTATACTTAGTAATAGAATATAGTGGCCTTACCTAGTTAATTTAAGGGTCTTAAGCGCGTATAAGTAGTGGTTTAAGCTTAACTATTATCTCGGTTTCGGTAGTGCGGCAGGCTAAATAATTGCTTTCGAATAGTTTTACGGAAAAGGTTATAGTTAATAGGTATATGTTTAAGTAGAGCTAGAACCTTTAAGGTAATAGCGGCTTTTTAATATTACCCATTTTAAGCAACTTATATTCGCCTAAGTTATATAGCGATAGCACTTTCGTATAGTGCTTAACGGCGTTAAACTAGGTTACTTACGGCCTATAATAGCTTTAACCTCGACGCTTATTAAAAGCACCGGCATAAATAGGCGCGGCCTAACGCTATAGCTATTAGCGCAGAATAGCGGCTTTTAACTATAGATAGGCTTATAAAAGAATAATAAGTTACTATAAAAAATCCTATATAGCAAAACCTATTATATTAATTTAAAAGATATATTATACCTTATTCTTTTTAAACACTTATTATTATTCTAGCTTAATAGGGAAACTTAAATAAATAAAATAGTTAATAGATATCTTTATTATTTATTATTAAATATTAAGTAAGTTTAATATTTTAGGTATAAGATAAAGCTTATAAAAGCCTTATATTAATAAGATTAATATTAATATTACTTATACCTATAATAAATCTAAATCTAGCTAAAGATATATTTAATATTAAATAAAAAAAAGTATTAGTTAAATAAGTATAATAACTACTAGATATAAATAAGGGCAGGCGCTAATATAGGGTAAAATATAAGGCCGTTATAGCTGCTATAGCTAGCTTTTTAGCTATAGTATTAGTAATACTAATAATACTATTATTATTAAGCAATTAGAAATTTAATTTAATAACCGCTAAAAGAGGGAAATATAATATATCTACCTTATAATACCGGGCTATATAAATACTTACTTAAAAAAAGGTATTAGGGCTTATAAGTTTTTTTAATAGCTTTAATATTATTAATTACCTTAAGCGATATAAGTTTATTAGAAAAGCTTTTAATATTTTAGATAAATAGATATTAAAGGTATTTAAAGGTATAATTAAAAATACCTTTATAGCTGCCGAATTATAAATACTTATTATTAATATAATAACTTAGCTTAAATAAAAAAAGCGGCTTTTAAAGTTATATAAAGATAAAGATATTACTTAATTATATACCCTTAAATAGTAATTTTAATACGCTTTTAGAAATATTATTATTATATCGGCTTAAAACCTATAGAAAAATATTTTATAATTTAATTAAATCCTTAATAAAATAGAAAAATAAAAGACTTATAAAATATAAAACTTTTAAAAAAAGCTATTAATAATTATAATATAATATATCCGGATAGATTATAATATTATAATTAAGGAAATAATAAAGAAAAAGTAGCTAATATTAATAAAGATTTTTTTATAAATATATAAAGATATATAGAAAAAAAAGGAATAAAATTAAAAAGCTAAAGGTATTAACTTTTAAATAATATATAACCTTATTTAATAATAATAATTTTAATAACTTTAATCTTTAAATAATAATATACCTTTTAAATATTATAATATCTTAAGCTTTACTTTATAATATCCTTATACCTAATAGCTATAAAAGATAAGTTACCTATTTATAGATTAATTATATTTAACGCTTTAAAGCCTTAAATTTATAAAGGCACCCTAATATTAAGCGCCTAGGCTATTTCCTAATACTAACCCTATATAATTATTAATATTTAAAAGCTATAAACTACCCTATTAAGTAATTTTATAAATATAATAGTTTTTATTTAGCTAAATAAACGTTAAATAGTTTAATTAAGCTTAATAGATATAGCTATCTTAAGCTTAGCTTTAAAAAGTTAAGCTAAAACCAGTTATAATAGCAGCTTTTAAATAAAGCTTAAAAAAAGCAATATAAGTAAATAATAATATAGCTATTAAAAAGCTAGCTAATAACCTATAAGCCTTATAAATTAATAATTATATTACTTAATATATATTTAGTAATATAAAGAAGATTTTATATTATCGATTTAAAAATAAAATCCGGTTTAATTAAAGTTATTTTATATTTATATAAAAATAATAAATATTAAGTATTACTTTAATATTAAATAATATCCTTATAGCTATCTATATAGGTTTTAATTTAAATAACTATAATATTATAAAATTTCTAATTAAGTATAAAAAAGAATTTTAAAGGTTTCCGGAAATTAATAAGTTTTATAAGAATAATATATAGTAATACTATTATAGCTATAGCAATATTAAATATTTAGCCTATATATATAAACCACTTAAAATACTATAAGCTAAAAGCTTAATCTATATAAAAGATATAGTTAAAACTAAATGCTAGTTAAAAACTTATAAAAAGGTTTAAATAGAAATAGTATAACCCTTTAATACTTATATAATATAAATATATAGAAATATTTTAAGTATTAGCCTTTAAAGGTATACCTATATAGTATTTAAGTTATTATTTAAAAATAGAATTTAAAAGCCTTATATTTAAAAATATAAAGCTTTAAAAAAGAAAAACTTATAGTTTACCGGTAATATTAACTTATATCTTAATAAGTTAACCTATAACCTTATATAGTTTAAAAAAAGCTAATATAAATTAGAAATAGCTACTTTATAGGCCGATAAATCTTATTTAACTACCCTTAACCCCTATATATTAACTATAGATTTAAGATTAATATTAAGCTTAATTAAAAAGCTATAAATTATAAATATCGAAATTTTTAAAAAAAATAATTAAGCTTTAAAAAAATAATAAAGTTTAAAAAAAAATATTATACTTATAAAAATAGCCCTGGATTTTAATAAGGATAAGCCTATTTAAAAGCTTAAAACTTAAAGAAAAGTAAAACTTTAACTTAATATAAAATTTAAAAAGAAGAATTTTAGCTAGGTTTTATTAAACTAATACTTTAAAACCCCTAAAAGGTATATATAAAATAAGATATTTTAACTATATTTAAATCTTAAAAGCTAATTAATAAATTATATTTATTTTAATTAAAATAATATTAAAAAGGTTATTTATATTAATTATAAAGTATTAGCCGATAAGATATATAAAAAATAGTAAAATAATATTAAGTTTATTATTTTAATTTTAAAATATAGTAATTTTAATAATTAAATAGTATTAAACTTTTTTATAAATAAAGGGATAGCTAAAACTTATAATATAACCGGGTTAATAAGGATTATTAAAAATAATAGGTTAAATAATATACTTTTAAATAGCCCTATTTACTAACTATTAATAGATAATTAATACCGGCTTATAAAAAAGGCTATTAAGTTAAAACTTAAAAACAATAATTTAAAGAAATTAAAATTATTATTTAAAAGGTTTAAGCGGCTTTTTAATATATATATTCCTATTTAATTATAAGTTTTAATTATTAAAATATATAATACTATTAAATAAGCTATTAAATATTTAATATTAAACTTTTAAATAGCTGTTATTATAAAAAATAATTACGCTTTAATTAATTATTTAATATTTTAATTAAAAAGCTAAAAAAATTACCCTTTTCCGGTTATATTAAATATTAAAGTTAAGCTAAATATTATTAGCCTTAGCCTATATACCGAGTTTACTTTTATATTTTAATTTATACTTATTATATTAAAAATATATAATAGAGAAATAATTAAATTATTAAGATTATTAGCTATCGATATTTATATTAAAGGCTATAAAAAGTAAGTTTTATTTTATATTATAAATAATAAAAAGGTTAAACCTAATAATAAGGTTTTATTAAATATATTATTTTTTATTTAAATAAAGATAATATTTTATTATAGTATTAATAATATCTTTAAAGCTAGCTTTTTTTATAATAAAGCTTAGCTAATTACGGTAGTTAATAAGCTTAATTAATTAGGAAATTAATTTTAAATATCTTATTTAGAAAATTAAATTCTAATAGCTTATATTAGAAATATTAAGCTATTAATTAAAAAGTAATTCTTAAATAGCTAAAACCTTATTTAAATAAGGGTAATTAACTTATTTTATTATTATTAAATTTTAATATTTATTTATTTATTCCGATATTTATAAAGTTAATAAAAAAATAGTTATATAAAGCTTATAAAGAGGCTTTAATTAATAAATTAATTATTTATTTTTATAATAAATATTAAGCTTTAAGCTAGCTATTATTATTATTATTTAAAAAGAAAAAAGTATCGGATAAAAAAAAGATTATTAAAGCTATTAATATACTATATAAAATTATAAAGCGAAAGGTTAAGCCTATTAATAACTTTAACCCTAATAAATTAATATTAAAAGGTAATATAAAATAAAAACCTTATTAACTTAAAGTAATAAAGGATATTTAAATTAAAACGCTATTAAATAAGTATAATAAATAAATTAAGCTTAAATTTTTAAATATTTTAGCTAGCTTTAAATTTATAAAAGATTATTAAAATACTATAAAAGCTAATAATTATAAAGGTTTTTTTAAAAAAAAACTAAATTTTTTTTATTATATAATATTAAATAAAAAGAAAGTATTAGCTTAAAAGTAAAATAATATTAATAAAATAATTTTAAAAATAATATTATTTTAAAAGATATAAATTATATTATATAAAATATTTTAATTATAAAATATTTTAATTTCTTATATTTTTTAAGATAAGATTATCTTTTTATTTAAAAATTATATTTAAAAGAAAATAATTAAAAAAAGCTATATATTATATAGAAATAAATAGTTTTTAATATTTAAAAAAAATAAAGGTTTAAAGCTTATTAATAATACTTAAAAGTATAACGCTTTTATTATTAAAAATACCTTTATATTATTTATAACGGATTAGTTTATCGAAAAGTTTAATATATATAAGATTTTTTTATTATTTAATTTCTTTTTTAAATATAATTAAATTTAATTTTATAAAAATAGTTATAATATAATAATATTTATTATACCGATTAGGCTATTTAAAATATATAGCTTATTAATAAATATAAAAAATTTAATAATATAGTTTATATATATAATAATATACTTATTATATAATCTTATTTTATATATTTATTAAGCTTTTTTAGATAATATTATAATTAAGAAACCGAATTCTATATATAGTAATAAGAAAATCCCGGAATTTTTAAATATTTATTACTATATTTTTAAATATATTTAAAACTTTAATAAAGTTTTCTTTAATATTAAGCTTATAAAAGTAATAATCTTAATATTTAAGTTAAAATAATATAAAAAGTATATAAATATTATCGAATATTTTTATAATATAGATAAATATAGCCTATAAGATAAAAAGATTAATAAGATATAGGGGTAATTTTATTATATATTTATTAAAAATATATATTTATTTTTTAATATAATAATTTATTATAATTATTAAGTTTAAAACTTTATTAGTATTATATAATTACTTTATAACCTATTTAAAAAAGGTATAAAGTTTATATAGGAAATTATTAAATAAAAATTAATAGATATACTAGTATAAGTAATCTTAATAAAGCTAGTATTAATAATTATTAATTATAATTTAAAAGCAGATAAGATTATTTTTATAATAAATATAAGCTTTATTAGATAAAAAGGTATTTTTATATAAATTATCGATAATTATTATAAGCTAGCTAAATATATTAATAATATATAAATTAAGGCTAAATAAAAGTATAACGCTTATAAAAGAGAATATTAAGCTATTTTATATATATTTTATAGGCTATAAATATAGCTTTTTAAATATTGTTTTACTTTAGAAATTAATATTAAAGTTTTAATAAATTAAATTAATAATAGAATATTAAATATTTTAAATGCTTTAATTAGCCGATAAATATTTATAATTAAGGCCTTTAATTTCCAATTAAAATATATTTTTAATTTAAAAAACCTTATTATAAATACTTTATTATATTTATTAAATTTATTTCTATTAAAATAAAACTTAAAGGAAAATCTTAATAATTAATATAATATATAGATTAATAATTTTAAATTTATAATAAGATAAGGTATTATATAAAACTTAATATTTATTTTTAACTTAAAATTAAAGTAATTTATTAAATCCTTATAAATTATAAATTATTTAATTTAAATAAAGCTTTTAAACTATATAATATTTAAATAAGCTTAAATATTTTAAAAAAAGCTAAATAGTTTTAAATTATTAATAATATATTTTAATATTTACCGGAAAGGTTTTAGCTTAAAAAATAAATAATTAATAATATAAATCTTTATAAAAGAATTATTTATAAATATTATAATATTATAAGATATAAAGGTAAAGATATTATAATCTTAAAGATATAATGCCTTTATTATTAAAAGGGAATATATATAAACCTTAATAAAATAATAGCTAGCTATCTATATTATTAGTAATTTAATAGATAAATATAAAGGAAAGAAATAATCCCTATATATTTTAATTAACTATTTAAGATAATTAAAATAGATATTTAATATATATTAAAGAATAAAAGCTTTAATTATTTAATTAAAGCTTATTATAACTTAACCGGTTACCTTATAATAAAAATATTAAAAAAAGCTATAATAAAATCCTTTAAAAACTTCTTTATTTAAGAAATTCTTTTTAAATATAGCTATTTATATAAAATAATTATAAATAAAGGCCCGGAAAATAAAGCTAAATTTATTAATATATTATAAATATTTAATATACTTTTTATAGTTATATCTTTATATAACTTAAAGGTATAAAAACTTATTAAAAGAGGTTATTATATTTTTATTAAAATATTAATTAAGCTAATAGCCGGAATAAGTTATTAAAAATAATACTTTAAGCTTATTTTATTTATAGATAAAATATTAATTTATATTTTATATAAATATACCTTTTTTTACTTAATTTATAAATAAAAAGCTATTATTTTTTTAAAAATAGAAATTTTAATATAAAAAGTTTAATTATAATCCCTTAAATAATTATATATTAAAATGCTAAATAGTTATTTATAAATATTATTAGCTAAAAAGGCTAATATTAAAAAGGCTATTAAGTTAATTATAATATATTAAAAAAAGATTATAAAAAAAGTTAAAAATATTAATATAAATAAGCTAATTTTATTAATAATTAATAACTTTATATTTATTTATAATTATATTTATAAAATAAGCTATTTATAAATAATTAAGTTATTATATTAATAAAAAGAATTATTCTTTATATTAAAATATCTTTTTAAATATATTTATAAGCTTTAAGCCTTAAGAAAAGCTATATTATAAGAAATATTTATAAATAAAAACCTTAAAAAGTTTATATAAAATAAAAAAGATATTTAAAAACTTAAAATACCGATATTATAAAACCTAACTTATTAAAATCCTTAAAATAAAATAATTTATAATAAAATTTATATTTTAATTATATTTTAATAAAATAATAATTTAATTAAGCTGCTTATATTAAAAAATAAAATTAAGATATTATTTTAAATTTTATAATTTATAGCTATTAATAATTAATTTAAATTAATTTTAAATATAGCTATTAATCTTA